>JAOUZG010006262.1:48086-58624 GCA_026289955.1 Argiope argentata
AAAAAAAAAAAGCAAGCTTGCAACGAAAAAAAAAAAGCAAGCTTGCAACGAAAAAAAAAAGCAAGCTTGCAACGAAAAAAAAAAAAAAAAGCTAAAAACAAAAAAAAAAAAAGCAAGCAAACAAAAAAAAAAAAAAAAGCAAGCTTGCAACGAAGAAAAAAAAAGCAAGCTTGCAACGAAAAAAAAACAAGCTTGCAACTATTAATTATAAAAAAAGCAAGAATTTCGAAAAACGATGAAGGGATAATATTTAAATTCTTGTATGAAAAGGGATACGAGTTTACTTTGAAAATAAACCTTGCCATGAAACGACAGAAAAGAAAACCCATTAAAATTTAAAGTTTTTTAAGGCAAAAGCAACCTCAAATTAAAAAAAAAAAGTTTTGCTCTTACGTTAAAGTATTTCTCAGAAACGTTCAATTTTCTACGAAGTAATAAAATTAGTTTGTGTTCGAATATGAAATGAAAATTGCTTTTAATGCTATTTAAAATGTAAATAGTTTTTGTTCTTTCCATGAGCAAAAATTTTAAGTTAATACTATCTTCGAACTCATAAGTAAAAACTTGATATGCTTTGTACTTAATGTATATGCGTATGTATATTGCATTTAAATAACGTAGATGTTAAACTTTTAAGAGTAATTAAGATACTTTCTCAAAGATAATTTCTTTTCTTCAAAGTACTGACGTTAAAACTAAAAAGATATACAGTTTAAAATATCTTGCAAGTTTTTAAAATATTGTGCTTTTTTGTTAATAAAGCACATAAACTTAAAAGTTTTGAGTGTTTAAGAACGTATTTATATATTTTATCTAAATATTTATTTCCTGATAGTATGCAATGAATTTTTTAAGGAGTTTTAAAATCTGATTTATTTGAAACATAAATGCTACTATTTTTCGAAAATTGCAACATCCGAAGTTATTTGATGATTTGAGTAATATAAAGTGCTGATGATAATGACTGCTAATATATTCCTTGTTACTTGTGTATTGAAACTACGAGTCATTGATATTGTTATTCAAGAGCTGTAAAAACAAAGTTCTTAACTGCATTCTCACTTGGAAATTTCTTACAGAAACGTTGCGTCGGTATTTAAACTTTACTAATCTAGATGAAACAATTGTGGTAAAAGTATCTAGATTGGATTGTATTCTTACGAATTCATAACGTAATTATGGAGAACAGTGTGATCCAAAATCCAAGTTCAAGGTTCGTGTTCGGGGGAAAAACGCCTGAACCGAATAGCAACAACTGCAGACCGACCAACCACCTAAAACCAACAGACATTTTGATAATTTGGTATCTGTTGCTGTTTTATATTCTTTCGTGGAAAAAATCTATTGCAGGATATAGAAAGAATTATATAAATTCGTTTGTTTCGTAACGTGCTATGTTAGATTTCTCTTGAACTGAAGCCTCGGCAGATTGCTTTTGGAGAAAATTATCCACTGATTATCTATGCAGCTGTACAAAAGAGAATCTTTCCTCTTGATTATAAGCAGAAAGTGCTAGCCAGAATTGCCTCCCAATGAACTGAAAGTATCGGCAGTTTTCATGGGCTTCTAAAAAGTACCTTTGGAGAGAGATGTATTCATAAAGTTGTGCAATTTCCTCTCGAAGAGATTGTAAACAATGGAGAGCCTGCCAGAGTAGCCTCGCATTGAACTGAAGCTTTGAAGCTTTCTTAGAAAGTACTGGATTATTTTGTAGAAATTTATTTTTTTATCCTTGTAATTATATAAAAGGCATCTCCTCCTCCTCCTCCTCTAATTGCACTATAAAAAAGAAGTGTCTGTTCATCAGGCTGCCACTAAACTGAAGCATCGGCTGTAGTATGGAGTGCTGGAAAGCAATGGCTGCTTGTGAATGTAGCATCCTCGCTGCCATCTTCTCAAATGTTTAATAGCGGATCTCTCCTCCGCAATAAACAGGAGTTTACTGCCTTAGATAAATAATAGGCAATAAACAGGGAGTGCCTACCAGGCAGCTTTACAAATTCCGCCTCTAAAAACATTCATTCTTTTACTTATGGATATAGAGAAATCCAAAGAATGACATTTGACCAAAGACATTTTCTACGTTGAGGACTTGTTGTTTCACAGTATGTACTCACCGAATGAGGTCTTGTCTAATCAGACCTATAAAATCATCGCTTTGCAATTGAAGCTAATATTCTTCAAATCATAACATACTAATGGTATGATAAGCACTCGCAGATGAAATGATTCTTTTAATAATCGAACAGAAAGCACAGACAACATAGAAGACAGTGGCAGGAGACAAACTTTGGCCATTTTGTCTACAACATGCCTGAATTCCATCGCTTGCGAAGGCTGAACTCTAGATGACCTTCATACGTACTATATCATCTCCGAGCATTTTGCCAATCGATCAGTAAGCCTCTCCCCTTATTATTGTGATATGTGGATTGAAGGAGAGTGACGTAATTATGACTGATTGAACGGCATAATTCGAATATTTGTTGTACAGAATGTTGTAAAACATGGAATTAAAAAAAATCTTTTCAGTAAAAGTATTTGCTAAATTGAAACCATCTTTGTATTCGGTGATTTTCCTGCAATTTCTTTAAGAATGGCTTTAAAATTTCAATTATTTATCTACTAAGCCACCTGGAAATGTGTATAAACGAACTTTCCACAGAATCTGACATGAAATAGACTCATTCCATTTGATCAGCAGCTTCCTACATCAAACTCCTTTCAATGCTGTGCTGTGATGGTGCTCGTCAATTGACATTGGAGTTGCTCAAATGAGAGAGAAATGATAAATTTAAATCCATGACTTCAAATATTTTCTATTCTGTGATGCTTCTTTGATGGTGCATTTTCTACAAAATGGTAGCATTTTCCGCTGAATAAAGAGTTGAACATTTAAGCTGGTAAAATATTGAACGCAACATTTATGAATTGATGAACTGTATAAACTCTGTTCATCGTAAAAAAATGTAAATTTTCTGAATTGGAATTCAAATTTAGTTATGTTAATTAAATATTCCTTTATTGATGATATCAATCATACATTGGTGCAAAAAAATTGTATTACGTTTATTGATTCTAAAAGTATAAATATATTTTACCTCATAAATTTCTGAAAGCAATTTTAAATAGTTGATAATATCGAGACATTATATACTAATATAATTATGAAAAGAATAATTTAATAATAGATTAATTTAAAAATACTGAAAAGCAGAAACTTAAGTTTTCTTTAACCTTTTTTTATATTACAACATAAAAATATTACAATTTTATAAAAATAGTGAATAACAAGTGTTTTATTAAATTAAATTAGAAAAAAAAGCCTTATCTTGTAATAATCACTTTTCTTTAAAGAAAACTTTATTTAAATAATTGTATTTTGGTGTCTTAGTCTGCAATTATATTTTTAGAATGAAAATAAATATATTGTGCTTAATTTTTATTTGTACAGTATCCAGAAATAAATTGCATGAGCTGAATTGTCATAAAAGTAATTATTCAGGGCTTTATTTATGGATAAATCCTGGAGTAATTACTTTATTTTCAAGAAAAGCTGGGAAAATTTTCAAAAATGTGACATTTTGTATAATAATTTATAAGAGTTATGTGATGCATAAAACTTCCATAATACTTTTTAAAATTGAAATATGTTAATTATTTGTATGTAATTAAATTTAATTATGAGCATAGTTGTTAAAGTTATACTGCAAAAAAATGCTCAAGGTATAAATATGTATTTTGTTTATTGGGCTTTTTGTATTAAAGAGAAAAAGTGCAAAAAAAATAAAAAAAAGAAAAAATAGAAAAGAAAGAAAAATATATAAAAAAAGAAAAAAATGAAAAAAAGGGGAAAAAATGAAAAAATAGAAAAAAAAATGAAAAAATTTAAAAGTAGAAAAAAAAATTGGAAAATAGAAAAGAAAAAAATGAAAAATAGAAAAGAAAAAAATGAAAAATAGAAAAGAAAAAAAATGAAAAAAATAGAAAATAAAAAAAAATGAAAAAATATGAAAAGATATGAAAAAAATGTATATAATAAAAATTGCACTTGACTTGTATTTAGTAATGGAGAAAGTGCATGTATATGTATATTTTGTATATAAACATGCAATTAAAAAAATTTGGAATCCTCATTTATGAAATTTTTTGATATATTCGTTAGAAAATGTTTAATAAAAAATGGAATACCGTTAATGTAACAAATAACTGCATATGTTATAATTTGAATTTTTTAAAAACTTTTTAAGATAAAGGTTTTCTAAAGAGCTTGAAAAAGAAAATGATTTTCAAAGCTGTTTTAAACTGTTATATGTATTAAGTTGCAATAGTGTATTAAATAAAGTTATTAAAATTGTGAGAAGAGGAAAAATGAAATAATTACATAAGAAATATTTCCTTCTTTATGAATTTACATTTTAATGACTTAAGTGATAATTTTTGTAACATTAAGGTTAACGAGTAATTTTTCAAAGAGCTCATTTTTCTGATGATTACGTAGTCAGTAGATTTTAATTGTGAGGAAAGACTATTTGAGCAATCTGATTTTTCTCTAAATTAGAAATAAATTCTTATGCACTGTTTTCAATCAATAATTAGAAATAAGATGCAGCTATGCTTTCATTTTATCCTTACAATGCTGTAATAGTAAATTTCTGTTTAGCAACGATAAGTACATCTTGTAACAGTGCCTTCGCCTTGTGGAAGATACATGGAATTATTAAATCATAATAAAAAGCATTTTCAACTGTAAATCAATCTTCCATTCTCCAGTTTTAAATTTTTAAATAGTATTTTTGACAATCATTTTTAATTGTCGAAGCATTTGTTGCCTCGTGAACACTCATATTAAATAGCTTTCATTCACAAGACATACATTTTGTATTAAGATAATTGTTTACCATTTGTTGCATTTTCAGCCCTGTACAAATTTGATCCAATTCATTTAGTTTCAATTTATTAAAATTTAAAATGCAAGTGATATTGCAATTAAAATAACTTATCTAGAAATCTATTTCTGATTTTATAAATTTAAAACTTTCTAATGCAAGTTGAAATAAAAATAATTTAGAATGGCTATAGTTCCCTCACTTTTTTTTAATGCATTACATTCTGTTTCTCAATAGATTAACTTTTCTCGAAACACTTTTAGCTGAAATTAGCATTGAAAACTTTTTTTGTGTAAACTGTTTTTTTCATTTATTTAAAGCAATGAATTTTGTCGAATCTGTTTGTAAATTACCTTAAAATAATTGGTCTTTATGGATAATCAATGGAAAGAAGAATGCATTAGTTATTTATTGGTTTGAATTATCGAGTATGTAATATGAGTTAAAGAATGACAATTGAGTTTCAGTGGTTGGATTTAATGAATTACTGATATTCTGTTTTGATATATTTTTGGCCCCTAATTCAACTTTAAATTGATCTCTGCAATGTTTTAAATACTTTTCAATAAATATGACACTTAAAAGGAAGTGATGTTATACTTTTAGCCCTATATTTTGTTCTTTTGCTATAAAATTTCGCTCATAGTTCTTTGAAATAGCACAAGTATATAGAAAGCAACGACAAATAATGGGATAAAAGGGGCATTTTGAATATTATACGCACATATTTTCACGGGCTTTTGAGAAGAATAATTTGGAGAGAGAGAGAGATGTGAGAAACCCGATCACAATTTTTTTAAAAATCCCTACAAAGATATTCCAGAAAAACGGTTCCCCCGCTTAACCCCTACTTCTAAACGGTACATTATTCTATAGATGCAACACATCTAATCAAATATTTTTTGTTTTATGATTGCGAATATTACCTTTTCATATTAAAATTTATGTCAATTTCTTTAAATTCCTTTTTTTCCCCTGTATTAAATGAATAATATCTGATTTATTGATTTCAGTGTTCATTTCCAATTAGTTGTTAGCAAATAGTTTGATTAGGATTACTTTAATTCACGCTTTGGAGAAAGAAGCAATTATCCTTCAAAATATTACGAATATTATTATATAATAATTATTAATTAATAATTCAAAATATTATTAAATAGTAAAAAATATGCATTACAATGGTCTTTGATTGGCAGATTTCATAAATGGCTGAAAATTTTATTTCATATACAAAGGGTTCATTTTGCTTATCAAGCTCAGTAATTTATTGTTTTTATTACCCTTAAATGAATAAAATTCCACATTGAATACTTCCTGTAACCACCATATCTCTGTGTTGGGTATCACAAATTTGGAGTCAAATATTAAAAGTGAATATTAATTATAAAAAAATGTATTTTTAAACTCTTTTTGGCTTAGTGATGTTTAAATTTCAAAAGTTAAATTTTGACGAAGATCAAATTTCAATGGAATTTCTATTAACATCAAGTTTCAAATTATGCTATGCATTCTTATTTTGTTTTAAAGCTACCTGAAACCATTAAAAAGGAATTTGAAAATTTTCTGTCTCTTTTGTAGAAAGAGTAAATTCTTTCAAAATATTCTATATCAATAATAAAGCCTTTTATATTCAAAAGTAAATTTAAACCGCATATAAAAAATATCTTTTTCTGTAACTCTCGAAGAAAATTCCTAATTTTGAAAGAAAAATATGAATTTTATTTTTTTACACATGTGAATACATTTAAAAATGTAATACTTTAAATAAATGATTTTATTGACTATTAATTGATCCAGTTACAGCGCTCATTAAAAAATTATACTGTTTTATGTGCCGAGAATGTTCAAAATTTTTATAATTGTTTTTAATTTGAGAATTTTATTGGCAAAGTAAAGCATTTAAATAGTTGAACCGAGTTCCGATAGAAGTACCATGTTTCTAAAAGATTTTAATAATAATAATAATAATAATAATAATAATAAAAACGGAGATCAATGACAGCCTAGAACAGAGCGTTTCATGTGATAAAATTCTATAGGATTAGAATTACGCAATTTAAATTCTGATCAGGGGCCGTGATTGAATTGCCATAGGTTTATTTGATCCAAATCGTGTATTTTCAATCGTCAGTATATTTTCTTAATTCAGCCGAAATTAATTAAATTTAATGGAAGGAGTAATATTCAGTGTTAATATATTCGTGAAAATCTTTAAAAAGTTCCTCTATCCGGGAAAACTAAAACTTACTTTTTCATTTCACGCCAATCCTAAGATCAGAAAAGTAGACCGATAAGAAGCTCGATATGATTTGGGCGCACGGTTTTCTCCAACCATCGCACACGTAAAATGAATATTTTTAAAATTAATAAATTATTTCCTTGTCTGAAAATAAAATAACCTGCAAACTAGTCAAAACATAATATCTGAAGTCGAGATACAATGGTTTTCGTTTGAAAATGAGCTGACCCCATTGAATTTCACTTTTATACAAGTTTATAATGCATTAAAAATATCTTGGGTAGTTTTTTCATTCTTGAAATTTTTAAAGTTTTGTATAAAATGAGACTAAAGCGAATATTATTGAAGAATTTTTTTTATTCATAGGATATGATTGCGTATACATTTGGAAGCTTTAAATTTCGAACGATACAAAGACCTGCATAAAAATTATTAATCAGTCTAAATTCAATGATGCGGATTTCTTGATTCTAATTAAATTTAGTTTCATAAAATGTACATTTATCAAGTCATTAGTTTTTGATTTCTTGATAGTCTCCTTAAATCGAATATTATTTCTAAAAGCTTTTAATGCAAAATTTCTAGAAGATCTTATTTCCTTGTTGAAAACAAAACCTAAATCTCGCAGTTTCATCGGTTTCTCTTCATTATTTGATAAACAAAATGATAGTATCTAACTACTAAGATAAATGTGAAAATTTGGTCGGATAGAAGATGATGGTCAATTACTTCAGAACAGCTGAACGAAATTAGATGAAATTTATCATAGATTGATTATAGTCTAGAATAGGACGTAGGCAAATATTTAATCCAACTAATTGAATGGTTAATTTTTGTAATTAAAAACTAACTTCCCGCCAATAATCTTCTCCCTGCCGCCAAATGAATAATAGTTTTTTCCCCACCACGCTAATGAAGGTTGGCTCAACTTGTTTTCGGCCTTTTTTTAAATCCCAAATTGGCATAGAAAATTCATGCATTTGCATCGCCCCTAGTTACCGGTGAAAATTCACGCATGCGCAGTGTATTCTGATTGTCGACACTTTATTTTGAATGGATACGGACTTGGATTTTGTTTTTCACATATTAATAGTACCGGAATAAAATAAATTTTGAACTTTTTTCGATATCTTTCAATGGTACATCGTGTCACTCTGTTTTTAACTGCACCAAAATGATAGTTTGATATTGTGATCAGACCGTCAGTTCTCCCACATAACACATCAAAATTTCTGCGCGAACGAAGTCACGGATAAAAGCAAGTACTTTTATTTTACTGAATTATACTTGAATGAGCTTACCGTATTAAACAGAAAATTATGTATAATTAATTAGCAGTTGCATTTAAGAAACACCACGCAATAAAAACTCCAGTTATAGTATTGTTTAGCAAAAAATTCGAATAGACCATCATTCAAGGGCTTGTGAAACATTCAAGAGCCTGTTAAAAATTTAAATCGTAACTTTCAAGTAGATTTTAAAAATGATTGGAACTATAGAGAATTGCATGAATTTTATGAAATTTCAATTGAAGAAATGATATTAATGAAATTGCTTTTAAAAACACATATAATTAAGGTTGCTATCTATGAACATTTTGGTTGATTCCTTATAACAATGGAAAAAATTTCTTCCATTATGAACCCCCATTCATTCGAGTTTGAAGCCAAACCATTATCCAAGGTACCGAGGCTTTGTTTACTTTTACTCCATCGAAAGTCCGTACGTGACTAATTATTGGAAGAAAAAAATCTCAGTCAGTGCAAGATTGGACACGATTAGACTTTTTAACACCCTCTCTTTTTCTAGAAATCTTCAGGTTGCAAATGGCTTTATTTAGATGACTTGCATGAAGGTTCAACATATAATGTCAAGTCTCTGTTTAACTAAATCAATTGCGTTAAATGACAGTTATAAAGTATATTGTTATGAGGGATAAAAATTAAAATATTCCTATCTTTTTACTTAATTTTAAAATATATGCTTATCATAAAAAATGCATTCCTTCTTTGTTTTAGTGCATTAAAAAGGAAAATATTTATAAAATGTTTGGAGATTTTGTGAAGATTGGAGCACAAATGTAACGTTTTCTTGAAATCCTCCACTTCTAATTGTATGGAATATATAAAATGAAATTCCTTTGGAAATGCTTCATTAGCGTCTTCACTCACTCACTAATTACATTTAGTAAATGTCCTACGGAATAGCGTATTTTATTTATACCTTTATTAATGTGGAAATAATTAGCCATTTATCAACAATAAATTGTAGGGTTTTTTAGAACAACAGCCGAATACATTCATTTTGCTCTAATTCAACAAATGGGTTGTAAAGCAACCTTTAAAAAAAGGTGGGGAAAATTATTTTGTTAAGAAAGGGTTAATAGCATTAAAGCTACTGTGAGTGGTCAATTGAACATTTTTCGATGCATCGGCACTTCAAATACATCGATGAAATGCTGGTGCATTTATTGTTGACTGGATTTAGTGGAGACATTATTGCAAAGAAACAATCCTTTTTGAGCTCAAGATTCATCGTTTTTTAATCCCATTTTGATTTTTCTTGTGATAGTTAATTATTGTGATATTTAAATTACTATAACCCTCGTCCTGGCACAGCGGTAGCGCATCTTCCCTGTGATCTAAGTTTCTCAGGTTCGAGTCCCGGTTCGGGAATGGTTTTTTTCTGTGTTGCGTCTGAAAGATCTGTCAGCCGTCTTGTAAAGTGCCATAAGAAACAACAAAAAATTATCGTTCTAAATTAAAAAGGCTTTTTCTTTTCGAAATCACTGAAGTCTTGCAGGTTTTAATCTGCGAATTGCGCTTCAGCTCCCATGCTTTGTAAGGAAAGAAATATACCTTATTTTCACAATTTAAATATTTTTTTTCTTTTCATGGAATTTTTATGTTTAAATGGGCTAAATTATGAAGAATCTTGAACAGGTATTTTCTGTTGCAAGACTGGTGAATTAAATATGTCCAGTTTTCTGGATACGAGAATTTTTATACAATCATTAATATATTTGAAAAAAAAATGTCATTTAATTTTCTGTATGGTCTTTCAATACTGCCTTCAACTAATTTTTATACAGAAAGATGGTGCGATTATAAATTTATTCTTGATCTTGAATGGTTAAGTGGCCATACGTTTCTTTCTCTTTCATGCAATTTATCTTCTTTCATCTTCTTAAAGTGTTAAAAAAAACAAGCCAATTCAAACCATAATTCTACAGAATATATTAACCATATTTCTAATGTATTTCAGATAATTTTATGAGGGGCTTAGAAATTTATAACAATATTTTAATCCACATGAACAGAATATCCCTTTTAATGAGCCCATTTGCACAGATCTTGCATAAAAACGAAGAGAGGGGAACAAATCAACTTTCAGGAGGCTGATTAACATCA
>JAOUZG010006262.1:58724-69238 GCA_026289955.1 Argiope argentata
ATATATATATATATATATATATATATATATATATATATATATATATTTAAAACGAAATTTAGGAAACAAATTTTTAGGCAATAAAAGAGAAATTTTAGTACGTTTCTACATAATTTTAATGCCTATACTATTGTAGTCTTGTAAAATAGGAATCCTGAATTCTTTCGTTCGGAGTTTTTTTTTCTTTCCTTCATTGGGTAGTTACGATCTCTAACATGAACCAATTAGTGGAATGGTTAAGCTTCAGAAGGCTCATTTATGACAAAATTATTAGAATTAAACCTTTGAAAATAGTTTTAATTGCTACCTTAAGCTATTCAGAAGCGAATGAAGCCAAATTAAACATTTACTCGATCCCCGTTGGTGATTTATAGAGGAAAAGTGGCAACACCAAAGGTCATCCGCATGTCAAAAACTGTCAAATAGTTTGTTTACAATCGTTTTCTTAAGATTCTGCATAGTTTCTTATTGACTGTTGGAAATCCCATTCCCATGGCCTATAGCCTTACCGATATGGTCGTAAATCTTCCATCCGTCTCATCGCGGGACAATACTCGCGCGCCATCTGTTATTACGCCTTTCGAAGTTGGGAGTTTTTCGCGAATTGTCGGTAAAATGAACAGACATCAGAGAGCCAAAGAATTTGGGAGTCAGCCTGGCTTAATCACACCTCCTATCTGGAAGCAGCTTTCTCAAAATGACTTGTCCTGGGAGTAGCGTCAACGGGAATCTGGACAACGGACCCGATTCTGGATGACCACAGATGGGGATGAAGGGGGCTAAATGAGCCTGTGAAGAGCCATGGGAATGGGGAACGATGAGTCTCACCTTGAACCTATCCCTGTTTTAGCCACTGATGTTGGCTATTCATCACAAAAGCAAGCTGCTGTAGGACGAATTGTAATGGGTCGCCATCGCTGAAAATATTGGCCAGCCACCTTCCACTTTCGTGCAACACCCAATTTCCCTCCCCTCCCATCCGGTAAACTGGGCTGCAGGAACGGAAGTTCTTGTTGGATCTGCAGTGAGCGATCAGTGCGTTCCTCCCCGAGGAGTGTCGCGTCGAAGGGAATCCCTCCAACGAAACGACAAGAACGACGGACCGACACAGATAGGATCGCGACATTGATTTGAGGAAGAATGTCCTTATGCTTACACATGTGCAGTTCGGTAACTGCATTAAAATATTCACATTTGCATATGCATATTTGATAATGCGATTTCTTTACAATTTTGTTTTTTGTTTTTGTAATTGTGAAATTAAGTTAATGCTCAAAAAATGTTTTTACTTTTGAAGGTAAGTAATATTTATATAGATGTTTTTATGGAGTGTCTTTATTTTGATATTAGATGTGACCCACTTCTTCTGGTGAGTATTAAAATTTTTATACATAATGAATATAATATTCATAATGAATTTAAAGAATAATAGTTCAAAGAATCATTTTAATTTTTTGCAACTATTTTAAAATTAATTTTGAAAACAAATAACAGCTGGTTAAAAAAAATACTTAACCTATATTAATAAAAATGGATCTCAAAATGCGTTGCTAAGCGCAAAACTAGAGAACGGCTCGACCAATTCGGCTAATTTTTTTAAAAAAATATTTTCGTTGAGACGCGATGATGGCTCTTATGGAAAGAAAAAATGAATAAACTGCGAGGAATACAGATAAAACGCCACTTTTCTTACTTTCCCGCCAAAAATCTTCATTTCCTTCCCCCACATCAACTGAGTAAGATAGCAGGAAGTAATAAATTATTAAAGTAATTTGTTTAGAAAGAAATACGCGAAGTTTGTTTTCATTTATAGATGTTTAAAAAAGAAAGAAAATAGTTGCTTTTATTATTAGTCTGTATGGATATTTAATCTATGCCTGCTCAAAATAAAGTCTGGGCAGGGAAGAAAAAAAAAGAATAACAAAATGAAAAAAGGGTCTGTAGAAAGAAAAGTAGAGAAGAAAAAAAGACAAGAAAAGAAGGGTGTGGGGAAGACACCATTATTTCCTCTGTGCGCGGCATTTTCCAAGCTGTTTATAAACTTTCGCATCTCTCGAAAACCAATTGTGTCCTTATTTGTTTAGTGTGTTTACATTATAAAAATTTGAATCTCATTATTCAATAAAAACGTAAAATTTTAGAACTTTCCCTCCACCATTTAAGTAAAATATCAATTCCGGGACGATCATTGCTCGGATAGAAAGAGAAAGATGAGTAGTACAATGAACAGAACATCTGAAGAAAATAATACTTTTGAAAGTGAATTATATGATTATCAAAATTTGTTTGGTTTAAAAATATTTTGGTGAAAAACCTGTAATAGGACACAGCTACATAAAATATTACATGAAAATTTTAGCGAGCATTAATACTGGCGAACCGACTGGTCGCCAAAGGCGGCTAGTATATTATAAAATGCCTTTTCTAGCATGATTGAAAAGATAATTCTACACATACTCAACGCATTTTTAAAAATTGTTTCAGATTTGGTTGCTTTAGTATTTACGGTAAATAGCATATAATTTTTTTTCAATCAGTGCTCATTAAGTGACATAGAATAAACATTATTAAGTTTATCAACAAATTAAACATGTCGTTGGATTTTGAAAGAAAGTTTGGCTTTTCTCCTAGGGTCGAACTCACGTTCCAACCGACACCATCGTGCAAGATGGTTCGGTGAAATTTGCCGTACCCCGCTTTGTACAATTTAAATACATAAACAAAGTTGTAAAAAAATCAAACTAAACCTACTTAGTAGAGACTTAAAACAAACATACTTTTTTGAATATAAATTTCGGCGAGAATTTGTCGGCTCATCTATTGTCCCCAGCATCTGATTGTGGTTTAAAATTAAGTTCATCTCCTAAAATAGCTCTTATGCTGCCTGGAAACAAGACAAAATATAATAAAAGTAAATTTAATAAATGATTACAAAAAAATCGAAATTGAGATAATTAGTACCTTGATCGTAGAATATTTATTGAAGACATTTTTACCATACAAAGGACTTCTAGATTTTTTTAATGATATTGTTATATCTTTTAAACAATTTCAATTTTCATATAGACATATTTTTTCATTCGGTATTAGAACATAAAAGACCATGAACCATTTCGATTTATTTCTAAAAAATGAAAAATAGTCGAGGCAAAAAAATTTCAAATTACTTTCATTTCATAAAAGTTGATCAAGTTACATAGTAAAATTTCAATAATTTTCAATTTCTGTATTTTTTTATTTGATCTGAAAGTGAGTAAGGAAAGTACTGGGAAAGATAAAACTTTTTTATAATATAATTCACTATAATAATAAAGATATTTCTTTGTTTTTATTTTTATGGCTATTTTAAAGAAATGTCAATATCTAAAATTTCTTGAGTTAATTATTTAATTTCACATTGAAAAAATGACTTACATTTTAGAATATTTTTAACTTATGAGAACAAATTTTTAATACATTAGATATTTTGGTATAATTTTCTATTTGAAATTAGTTTTTCCATTTTGATATCCGATGTTTTTAGAAAAATATCAACTTTTTCCTTTATATTAATAATATTTACATTCCCTTAGTACTTCATCTTGAAAATCTAAATGTGCAATTGTGCATTGCATATTCAAAATACCACTTGAAACATTTTATGTTTTCTTCAGATTTTTGTTGAAATTTATGTAAAAAGTGAGAGCTGGACGCGTTTGAATTGTTTTCAGAAATTAATGAAATTTTGTCGAGTTGTGTGTAATGAGATTTCATTATTTTTTAAACTTTTTTTTATAAAAAATTAATTAAGATTTTTTTTAATTATGAAACTTAACTTATCCTAGCTATTCAATCAATATAACACATATACAAACGGTAAAAAAAAAGAAAGATACTAACCTGTTTTTGAAGGAGTATAATAAAAGAACATATTTTCATGATAATTTTTACTGTTATCTAAGATTGGCTTCTATCTTTCTATAGTATCAAATGTTGTAAACAATTTTCTTCTGAAGTTTTTACTTTTTCATGTACAAATTGCAATAGTTAAAAAAGAGCACCTGATTCTTGATTTTGAGCATTCTCCACCTCTCAGACTTCTATAAATTCGAAAAACTCGTTTATTGCGGTAATGGAGTCTGAAAAAGATGGCTCAAAAACCTTTCAAGTTAGAGGAAACTTGGTATGGGTTCTATAACCAAATTTTTGGATTTTTTAAAAATCAAACTTAAAACGGAATCGATCCAGACATCTATCTACCCTAATAGTAATGAACACGATAACTCATAAGCCTAAAGGGCTAAACAGATGGAAAGAAAATGACACATACATTTAGCACCTAAAATAGACCCGCTTTAAATTTTGAACCTAATTTGTAAAAAAGTGTTGATTGTGTTTTCGCATACATGCAAAAGTAACTTAAATGCTATAATTTAAATGAATGAAATTTGGTATTGGATCTTGTGTTTACAATTGTTGTTCTGTGTCAAATTTTGTTTCAGATCAAAAGGAAATATACATCCGAGTATTTATAAATTTTTCCAGTTTATATATCTTTAGCAATTCGTTGTCAAGATCGCACGATAAATTCAATAAAAACATTAGATTTACTTCAAAGTACCGATTTTTTTAAGTTACTGAACATCTTTGGCAACCAGTTTGTTCACAATGCAATGCGTCTTTTAGACTTCGTGAATACAGAATATGCGCTTTTTTAAAAAAAAATACTTCATTTTTCATTTGAATGAAAAAAAATTAACTAATTATAATTATAATTACTAATTACTATGAATTCAAATTAAAGTGCATACTACAAAGTAAAAGTTATCCAATTACTGATACATGAACCCTATTAGAAATAGTTGACACCCAAAGAAAGTAATTCTTTTTTTTATCGTAACGTTAGTAAAATTGCTCGATTGAAGGATTTGATGAATAAATTTAAATTTTATCGCTCAATATTCCCTATCTTTAATCTACCTGAATTTTACCTATCGCTATGGTTATTATTTTGTTCTAATAATGCAAAAATCGAAATTTTTAATTCCTATTTTATTTAAAGTATTACAAAAATTTATCCAGATTATGCACTGAATTATAAAAACTTATTCGTTATATTCAAAATTTGTTTTTATATAAGTATTGCGTTTTATTTACTTTGGGATTGATAACGAATCACCTGAACCATTACATTTGTGCTTTGTTTTGCCAGTATTGTTTGAAATATTTAATGAAAATTGTTACTACACCATAGCAAGCGATTATATTGCACTTGGTGGTGGTAAAGTGAAGCTTTAATCAACATCAAATTAACAAGGGAATTTATTTGTTAACTCTTCATTTAGACGCACCGTTTGTGGCAACGTTGATAAATAGTTTTCCGGTTTGTTTTCCATTTTCGAGTAACCCAACTTTATCGCTTCTTGGCCAGCTAAGATCTGAATATCTAAACAGTACATGCGTTGTTAGCCCTGAATTATTTTTTTAAAGGTAATAGGGTTTCCGGAGATATCAGGTAAAGATGAAATTCCAACACTGAGCGACAGTTTGGTAATTTGAAAAGAAAAGCTGCTAAATTGGGGCTCAAAATGTGAAGAATAGATTTTGGTTATGTATCAAATATTGGGGGTATAAGTAAAAGGTGGGAATTTAAGTTTTGAGTTGTAAGTACACCGATTGGAAAATGTATGCTCTCGTCGTGAAAAGATCAAACTTCCAGCATTGAATGAATGGCCAGAGGCGTTTGAAAACTTGCTGGTTGACGAACATTGCGTACAGTATCGAACAATATCGGGTTTGGCGAACGAAAGTAAGCAGGTGGTAAAATTCCATAGTCCGAATATAGATATGGAAATGGAATTCATATAATTAAACAGTTATTTTTTAAAGTAATTTAAAAGTCCTGCTTGTGAAATAATGGATATTATAAATCGATTTCTTTACATAAAAAATAATAATTAATAATCTAGTGACAATTAGTTATTTTTGCATTGAATTCGGCTTTCCGATTGACGCCTGTTTCTCGATATCTTTTACATCTCTTTCCGTCTACTAGAGCGTAATATTTGGTAACATGAATTTTCTCGAATATGTCTAATACTTTGCAATGCCATTGAATAACAATTCATTGAATGAAAGAATCTATAAAGCCTTCGTTGAAACTATCTCACAACGGTTTGTTTACAGTTTGTAGTTGCCATTCTACAAGAAAAGCAATTTTCGTGATGGGTAATGTTTTGCTACCCATCCCTTTGTGTTAACTGATGTGCACGTAAACAGCTCTCATGTTTCGGATTCTGAAAATAAAACTCTGAGCACACGTAGCATTCAGAAATTGACCCAAGATAAAAAAAAATTTAAGAAATTATTAAATAGTATGCGAGAAAATTTTTTAGAGATTATTCTCGAGAGTTTTAAATCTCTTCTTTATTTTGATACTTTGTTATATTTCTTAACACTTTGCAATTCAACATTTTACTACGTCGAATATTTTATTAAAGTACTATTTTTAACAACGAGGAAATAATTAAAAACCTTGCATCTTCTTTAGCAATTCTCGTTTTTCATCAGAATGAGACCAGTTTTCATGGCTGGTGATTCGCTTAGTTTTGTGGAAATTTCAACAGATAAAGAGTAGCGAAATGTTAAAAGAAAAGGCGAAAATTCACTTGGCAGACTTAGTTTTTTTTCCTTATGTTTGATGAATGGAGAGCAAACTAGCATGAAACGTCACAAGTTTCGATAAAACTTTTGTAAAATAATTACAAATAAAGGAAAATAATACAAAGTAATAATACAATGAGCTATCATACAAATTTTAAAGTTTGGAGTGAAACTCATTAACTGGAGATCTTATTTATTTACGATCAAATATGTGATTAGGATTACTAAACAAAAGCTCGAAATAAGATGAATGAAACCTGACGTGTAAATGCATCATTGTAATTGTAATATTTGTTGAAATAAAAGGTCAACTCCTATTTTTCAAGTCACCGGATGTGCAAATTTCTAAATCTGAGGAATTTTTTCATTTTTATATTTTTTTAAAATTGCTATCTATTTATATTGAAATTATAACATCTTTTTAATAAATTGGCCCATTTTTAATAAATCTAATTAAATGCGTGATAAATTCTGTAGAAAAAATAAACAACCTCGACAAATCCAAAGCCTAAAGGGGATATTAGATGATTTCGCCACAACGTAACCCCACCTAGCGAGCCTAAAAATTCCAAAGGCTTCGGGGGAGAACACGTTAGATTTCTCAAATAGAGTTGCAGCTATAATCCATACTAACATAAAAAGCATTCACTTTTCGGGAAATGCTCAATCTAAATATATAAAAACCAATGTCCTGATATATAATCAACGCACAGCCAATACTGCTGAATCCTCAGTCTCGAAATTTGGCAGGCATGTCCTTATGATTACGAAAGTATCCACTAGGAAAGGATTTTTCGAAATATCCATTAGTTCCGGAGAAATTAATTAAATGCCCTTAATTTCTGTGAAATTAAAACCTGTAATGCTACTTTCCGAGTGAAACACGACCTTTCGGGGCAGCGATCGCTGATGCGTCCCGTTTCGTCCTGTAAAACTGCGTTTTTAAAATTGCCATCGTTACGCGTCAGTTCAACTTATACTCAATATCGCAGTGGAAACGGATGGACTTTCTATCGTAGACCACGGAGGTATATAAATTATTTTACGAAATATCGACGCAAAAATTAAATATTGATTTTTTTTTTAAAAAAAGTCCATTTTGGCGGGTCTATTTTTTGAACGGCCTTGTAAAATTGACGCTTAGCTGGAAAAATACAGAAAATTTGTTTCCTGAAAGACAATACGATGTAATATGCTGCAATACAATTTAAGAAATCGAATTTCTAAAACTGAATTGTTGGCGAATTTTTTAACGAAGAGGCTAAATTTCACTTTAATATTTTACTACGCCGAAACTTTTCAAGATAACTTAATCACAATTTTTTAACATAAAATTGGATAAAAATTTTCATAATAATGTGAAAGATTGTAAAAATGATAGAAAATTGCACATTAAATTTTTTTCATTTATTGACTTTTCCACTTCATCATTATAAATCTAATCCATTGATAAATAAGAATGAGACTAAACTTATATATATATAGGCATTTTTTTGGCACACCCTCATCAATTTTGAAAACAATCCAGCAAAAATTACCCGTCTTATGAAATAATTTCTGATTTTGAAAAGACTGCATTGGAGAAACGATTTTGAGAGGTTGGTTGGTTGGTCCAAAACCACTAGCGAAAATGTAGTATTACATGGTTTCGAGATTTGTTGTTTGCTTAAAATGCTTTTGTTAATAATAATATCGATATTTTTTTACACCGTACAATGATTGCCATGCTGTCAAATAACTTTGTTTATTAAAGATCGGACCCTTTTTTTCTTATTCTGTGGAAATTTTGTTGGCAACAACAACATGCTGTTTTGATATTAGCATTATTTATTTGTGTTTCTTGCAAATGTAATTACGTCTAATTTTTTATTTTGTTTGTTATTATTTTAAGATTTACTTAAAAAAAACTCTTTGGGGATGGATCACATCAATGTAAACGGAACTATTCTTCCTCATCATGTGGTTAGTATTACAGGTGATGGTCCATGATTTCTTTCGTTTTTAATGTATAATTGTGAAGCTATGTCTGATGAAATTCGTGTTACTATAGTTAATTACGTTTATAATCATTGGGATCAATTTTCTACTATGTCATGTGATAAACAAGGTGATAATTACTAAAGCTCCTAAGATTACTTGGTGGAAATATCGCAGGTTAATGTTTTGGGTGGATTATGTGAATTATTCGCTGCTGAAGATTTTTTCAGTTCTTATTTGAAGTTTATTTTGAAGGCAAATTTTATGCAAAATTTGGAAATGACATTTTCCCCGAGAGAAGACAAAAATTTAGTGGTAATCTTTCTAATGGACACTTTGATGTTTACATACCAGTAGCTGAAGTTAGTCTTTGTAAGTAACGCAGAATCACTCCATAATACCACTGATTTTGAAAACACCAAGAAAAAAGGAAAAAAAAAAGACGAGCCAGATTTTCAAATCTGAACGTAAAAAGCAGTTGAAAACTACAGTCAAGAAATATCAACAAAGTCACCGAGAAGCTTTAGCTGCTGCTGTAAAGAAATATCAAACAAGTCCCCCAGAAGCTTTAGCTGCTGCAGTCAAAAATTAAAAAAAAAGTCATCCCGAATATTTTGCTGCGTCAGTCAAGAAATATAAAAAAAATCACCCAGAAGCTCAGAGATCTGACCAAAAAAATTATGAGAAAAGAAATCCTGGTTTACGAACTGAACGCCGTTTACGTCCATGGAAAACGAAAACCTGCTCAGGTTTTGCACATGTGATATAGAATATGAAAATGATATTGGTACTATGGACAATAAATGCTCAGTGTGCCATGCAAAAAAGTTCAAACGTGAAAGCCCAGGTTTGTGCTGCAGCGGAGCAAAGTACTGCTTCCACCACTACCACCTCCACCAGAACCATTGTATAGTTGTCTCATGGGACATCATCCAGATCACCCCCATTTTATTGGTCGTATTCGGGAATACAACTTATGTTTTCAAATGACATCGTTTGGAGCCAAGTAAATTAAGGAGATTGGTTTCATGCTAACATTGAAAGTTCAAGGACAAGTTTATCATTTGTGTGGAAGTGTGCTCCCAGAAACAGAGTAAGAGGCTCAATTCTTACTGATATATTTCGTAGGTGATGACGAAAAAGATGCCCATTTAAGGTCCGACAACTATTCTGATGTCAAGCCAGACCTAGTAAAGCAACTTCAACATATGTTGCATGAAGGAAATAATTACATCAAGGACTTTAAAACTGCGTTAGATAAGGCTCAAACTGAGTGTCGAAATTTTCAAGTAGTGATTCACGCAGATCGTATACCTGCCAATGCACATAAAGGACGTTTTAATGCACCATCAGCCAACGAGGTGGCTCTGGTGATTGTAGGACAGCAGTTTCAGCAGAGACATCATCCTTGAAAGTCGCAATGCAAAGCAGCTAAGAATAAGCGAACTCCAAAGGGCATACGATGCGCTGCAATATCCTCTCATGTTCTGTTATGGGGAAGATGGTTATTCAGTTGATGTGCTTCAGCAAGATACTACTGATAATTTGAGCCCTACTACTAAATTGTCTGTCAAGAAAACTGTTCTGTTTCTGAAGCTCAGTTTTACTTCTTGCGTATAATGTCACGAGATACAGAAGAAAATTATCTGCTACACTGCTGTGCTCTTCTAAGCCAATTCTTAGTTGATGAGTGTGCAAAGATACAAACTGAAAAACTGAATTTTCTCAAATACAATCAAAGCAAACGGATCAGAGGAATACATTCATTTGAGAGATGAAGTAAGAAGGCATGGCGCTGATCAAATAGGACAGATACTGGTATTATCACCATCGTTTACTGGTGGACCTCGTTACATGCACGAACGAGCTCAAGATACCATGATATATCTACGTCA
>JAOUZG010006262.1:84238-100411 GCA_026289955.1 Argiope argentata
TTTCTAATGTGCAGTTAACTATTTGAATTGAATTATTTTTTCAATGGGATCAAATAGAAGAGTATTTTTTTTATAAGTGCATTTCATATTAATCATTTCATCGACACTAAGCTCAATAATCTGGTGAACAAACTGGTCGCTAAACGTAGCTAATACCTGTTTCGGCTGTCAACTGTGTGTGATGAAATATATCATTGCGAACAATTTCGGTATAAATTAAGAGTCACGGTTGCCTCTTGGTAAGGTCTCGGCTTTTGGACCGAAGGATTTCAGGTTCGAGACCTGATGCCTCCAGTCTTGTAAGCTGATCTGGTGACCAACAGTTAAATTCGTTGGGACCAACGTCCACCCCCTCTTGTGATGTGGTAGTTTAAAGAGGGGAGGGGGTAGCTCTGGTTTGGGTCCTCGTCGTTTGACCATGATTCAAAATTACGATGTCCACTCCAAAGTAGCCCTAGTGTTGCTTTAAAACGGGACGTTATAACTAAACTAAACTAAACTAAACTAAACTTCAATATAAATTAAGTTTTTAACAGGCTGGCTACGAAATCAATCTGTTTATATAGTATTTATTATCTTAATTTTATTTATTTTGCATTAAAGACATTATTGTATGATATCAATCAAATTATAAATTATGTAATATACCCTTCCCTAAGAATTGAAAAGAATTTAAAAACTGATGAAGTATCTACTTGCCGAGAGCCTTGTCTTTATTCAAAAAAGAAAAAAAAATCCGTTTGAACGAAAAGCTTGATTTTAGTTGAAAGAAATTTTTCAAGTACTTTTTAAGGTCATCTTATTAAAATAGATTATTATAACTGTACCGTTTCATGAATATTTTTCTATATATTACTTATGATTATTTGTGTGCAGGTAGTCCTTGTAGTTGTGATCTGAATTTCACTTTAAAAGGAAATATTTGACTCAGAATTTCGACAGTATTTAAAACGTGTATTTAGTTGCACGGAATTTTATTCTTCCAAGATAGAAACGAGTCGAAATTTTGCCAGTGAGATTCGACTTTGTAAACGCGTGTGTTTTGCTTCAAAAGCAGATAATTCAATTGGAAAGTTACTATTTTCAGCTCCAGATATGTTGAACTTCAACAACGTTGCATTTAAATTTTCCTGCTGTGTAAATACCACTCATTGAATTTCATTCACTAGAATTACAGGAATTTTGTCCATCCTTAATAGTAGAAACTTTTTTGGAAAGTATTTAAAGTAAAGATCAAAGCCTACAGCACATGTAGATCTACAGCACATGTAGAAACTTGCATGCGAATCTAACAGTCTAGTAGAGGTATAAGTACTTTTATATGTCTAATTCTAATTTATTGTGTCTTTGAATCCACTACTCGTGTTTTTTTGTATGCTATATTGACTCTTATTATGTTCCTAATTATTAATAAAATCTTTTCTTTTTCCATATCCCTCCACGTATATCTGAGTGGAAGCGATTTCAACAACCCTGGTGCTTCGCAAGAGATTGAATGGAAGCGTTTGCCGTGACTTTGGTGGTTGGAATGCAGTCTTCAACCTTCAAAAAGTGGAAGTCCCTGTCAAAAGAATTACATTCTGGAAGAGAATGGATAGATTTGCGTAATACTCAAGTACTGTCCGTTGAAATTTTGAAAGAACGAAACTGTTTATGAACATTATCAAGCTCTTTGAATTCCTTGCGCATTTCTTTACTTTGATGTGATTTACACCAACAGAACTTCGACTTATATTTCTTCATCAACTAAATAATCTGGACTAGCAACTGACAACAAGACTTTGGATATATCGTATTTTCTACAAATCTTAAAAAAAAGAATGCTATTTTGTAATGTTTTTCTATTTGAAATAATTTTGTCTTAAATTTTTGTAATTTATGAAAAAAAATTTATTTCGTCCTCCTCCTGCAAAAGAAAAAGGAAGCATCTGGCCGGCAAAAGGCTCTCGTGACCCCGCATCTCTCGCATCCAGACACCCTTTTATGAGCTGGCATGCGACTGCTGCGTGGTCAGTAGGTGCAAGTTGTGTGTGTGTGTACATTAATTAACAAACAACACAGGAAAATGTTATCCCATAGATTTCCGTCTTAATAGTTTCTACGTCTGTTTTCTCTTCCCAAGTTCGATCCTGATACTTTTCAAACAGCTCATTTTTTATAAAAAATTACCGTTAATTTTTCAATTCATAAATGCCAGCGTAATTTTTCTTATAAATTCTCCAGCTGATTATAATCATTCATTTTAATCTTAATATAAAGAGCATAATACAAATAGTAAGAATCTTAATATAAATCGTATAATTATTACGGTAAATAATTATAATATAAACGTAACATTATGTTACTTATGGCCTTTTCAAATTAGGGTTACGCTGTTAAACGAGATATAATTTTTCTTTCAGCGTTTAAATTGATTTATTCAGGCATTAAACTATTCTGGACATTCAATTAAAATCTCCAACACTTCCTGTTAACGCTTTTTCTACAAGAAAAGGTGATACAGAATGGAAAGATTCTTTTGATTCAGAGACTCGCTTCACAATGAAGAATGCATCAAATGGTTTAAAAATATGTGTCGGTACGGAAAGATGCCCACTTAAGGGAGAAAAGTTTTTTTACCCATACGATATTGATGGGTATTCGGGCCCGACGGCACCACCCACCACGGAGTCCTACAAAGGAAGGCAGCCACCGGCTCTGGCCATTCCCAGCCTCGGCGCTTACCTTAGCGCTAATCGGTACCTATACGCTAGGAGTTACCCCCGGGGACAGTGACCACCCTTAACGCGAAGCCCAAGGAGTAACGCCTTTGCTTGATCCCTAGCAGACTAACCACTCAGGTGGCTAGCAACCAGCCGATTGATACATTGGGGACCAACAGTGTACCACCCGTCTAATGGGTCGCCACGCACGGCCAACACGTGGGGTTTTTGGCTGTCCATGAGAAGCAAGAAGAAAACAGAGCGGCGAACAGCTTCTCATGGAGAGCTCCCTCGCTTGCCGTCGAGGGAAAGAAGGATCAAGCAGATAGAAAGAGGCGTAGGGGAGAATAAACAATAAATGGAGTAAAGATCCCTGGGTATCTCGGGATTGGGACACCCGTACCCACCTAAAGAAGGTGAGCCCCTGAGGTGATAGGAAACAAGCAGAGTGGCGACAGCTTCTCATGGAGAGCTTCCTCGCTTGCCGTCGAGGAATAGAAGAAAAAGCAGACAGTAGAAGGCGTAGAGGAGGATAAACATAAAGGGAGGAAAGATCCCTGGGTTGGTTGGTTGGTATGTAAGGTTTATTGGCACTAGAGCCATATTTGGCCATACTGGGCCAAGCATATGGTAAAATGATGACATATATTTAAAAAATCACTAATTTTGGAGCATGAGTAAATTGTTAAAACAAAAAGTGTTTTGGTAAAAATATTAAAATGTGAGACGATGATCAAAATCATGTTAAAAATTCATTTAACAAACAGAAAGATAGAAAAAAGGTGTTAAATACAGTTGATGAAACAAATAGCTCTTAAAAATTTAAAAATATTTGGGTGGTGGTTTTCCCCCACTAAGTCCTGCAATGTTGGAGACAAAGATTGGAAAAAGAGTTCGCGATGTGATTTAAAATCTGGACACTCAATAAGAATATGTTTGACACTAAAATCAGTACAGCATCTAGGACACATGGGTTTTCTCTCTCCACAAATGAGATATTTATGAGTAAAACGTGTATGTCCGATACGGAGGCGGGTCAATTTAACATCCAACCCCCGTACAGGAAGTACAGGCCATGATCCAATGAAAGATTTGATTCCATGCAATTTGTTATGAGCTTGATCATTCCAGTTTGCCTGCCAAGTGGAATAAAGATGAGAACGAAAGAACTTCCTCGCATCACAGTATGGAAGATTTTGCGAATAAAATGAAGAAGCAGTCTTTGCAGCACAGTCGGCCACCTCATTACCTGGAATGCCCGAGTGACTCGGTACCCAACAAAATAAAATATTAAATGTCTTAATTCGAAGACGGTATAAAGTATCAAAATTTCAAGGGCTACTGGATGCATTCGATTGTCGGGATGGGAGAGCATCTCCAAAGCACTCATACTGTCAGTATAAATAATAAAACTTCGATTAGTAGATATTGAAATTTCCTGGAGAGCACAGGAAATTGCTATTAATTCAGCAGTAAAGATAGAAAAACTGACATGTAAACGATAGCTCAGTATGCCAGATGGAAGTACTATACCACAACCGACATACCCATCTGATTTTGAGCCATCTGTAAAAACTGGGGTGAAAGACGTATACTGACAGAGATGATAGAAATACAACTGTTGAAAAAACACAGATGCTGTAGTGGATTTATCAAATCCAGAAAATGGATTTAAAAAGGATTTGGTTTTTTTGCACAAAAGCCAGATATGGCCATGCTGCGCCAATCAAATGGTAATACGCGGATTTAAAAAGGAAAAAACTGGTTTATCCCATGGTGGAAAACAAAAGGGATCTATAGACTGAATTGTGGAGTTATTAAGGTTCGAGTCCCGCAAAAGCGCTTCTATTCTCACAATGAAGGGTGGAATGCAAGAGGGACGAGCATTATAAATTCTCCTAAGACCGGCTGGAAGTGCTGATTCAGATATAGGGTGCTTTGGGAAAGACTGCGTTCGGAAGTAATAGATGGCTGTGATTTGTTTACGCCTTAAATAGAGAGGTAGCTGGTAACAGATGTTATATAAGCTTTCTATGGGCGATGTTCTGAAGGCCCCAGAGCAGATTCTCAATGCAGAGTGATGGATAGTGTCAAGTTTGCATAAGACACTAGGACGTGCAGATCCATATACCATGCACCCGTAATCGAGACGAGAAAGAATAATTGCCTCGTGATTGATTGATTGATTGGGGTTTATAGGCGCAAGAGCCATATTTGGCCATACTGCGCCAATCAAATGGTAAAAGATATGAAACACACTTGATTGTTAAATTAACACTGATATATTGAGCCAAAACAGTATAAAAATGATTCAAACAAACATTTCAGAGAAAATCTGGAGCCACTTGCCGTGAAAATCTAAAACAATGATAGATGAACCCAAAATAAAAGTTCAACAATAACAGAAAAATAAATATTCCATACGCAAGCCAAAAAACCAATCGCACTCAAAAACTCAAAAACATTTGGGTGGCACCTCTCACCCATCAAGTCCCGCAATGCCGGAGACGAGATAAAAAATGAGCACGATAACAACCAAAAACCGGGCACTCAATCAAGACACGAAAAACAGCAAACTGAACCTGGCAACCGATGCACACGGGCGCACTCCCCCCAAATAACAAATGCTCACGAGTGAAGCGCGCATGCCCCACACGGAGGCGAGTCAACCTAACATCCATCTCACGTATAGGGTGAACAGGCCAATCAAAAATGTCCGTCCCAACACTATGCAACCTATTTTGGATCCGCAGACCCCACGAACCCCGCCACACAGAACAGATGTAGCGATGGATAGACCCTCCAATGTCGCAAAAGGGAACTCTTATGCTCAAAAAGGTCGTTGCAGTCCCCGCAGCCAAGTCCGCCCTCTCATTCCCCAAGACGCCGACATGACCCGGCACCCAACAGAAAACCATCCCAAACCCATCATTCTTCAACAATTGTAAAGTGAACAAAATTTCAATGGCAAACGGATGCATCCGATCCTGATAGCGAGAAAATGCACCCATGCCACCAGCACAGATAACAAATCCGCGCTGAGCAGAGGTTGAAACCCTCCGAAGAGTAAAGAAAATCGCCACCAACTCAGCAGCAAAAACCGAGCAACAACCGTGCAGGCGGCGGCCCAGTGCCTCAGACGGAAGAACGATCCCACAACCATCCGACCCAGAGCCATCCGCAAAAATGGGCACAAAAGACGAATACCGAAATCGGTGGCACAAAAATAGCTGTTGGAAAACACAAGGATCAGTCAACCCGTCGAATCCCGTAAAAGGATTCAAGAACGAAAACTACGGGACGTCCCAGGGAGGGAAGCAACAAGGGTGGGTAGCCCCAACACGAACAGCGTCAAGGTCCGAGCCAGGCAAAAGCAATCGGGCTCCCCCACGAAAGGGAAGGATGCGAGAGGGGCGGGCACCATACAGGCGACGAAGACCAACTGGAAGAGAAATTTCGTTCAATGGATGCCCCAGCACAGACTCCATTCTGAAACCAAATAAAGCAGACAATCTCTCTCGTCCCAAAGTGAGAGGCAGCTAACTCACACTGCTGCCCCGGCATGAGATCCGCAGATCACCAACATAAAGCGCTCCAGCGACAGATGAAGGCAAACGATTCAAAATCCGGCTCAGATGAAAAATAAAAAGAGGGACACTGAGGACACCCCCCCCCCCCGCGGAACACCCTCAGCCTGAACAAAATGATTAGAGCAAACATTACCAACTCGAACACGAAAGGCACGTTGTGCCAAAAAGTTTTGCAAAAACATGGGCAAGTCACCCCCAAAACCCAGAGCAAAAAGTGCAGAAAGCACGCCGCAGCGCCATGCACGGCCGCATGCCCCCCCCAATATCAAAAAACATTGAAACAAGGCGGCCCCCTCCCACAAAAGCACCGAGCACCCGGGCCCCCAGCAAAACGACGCTGTGGAAGGGTGACCCCCCCCCCCCCCGGAAACCACCCCGCAACGAGGAGACGCATCCTTGCTTCTCCAATTCCAAAATCAGGCGAGAACCGACCATGCGCTCGAAGGTCCCACACAGACAGTCTGCAAGAGCAACGGGCCTGCAGTTCAGAGGGACAGACGATTCCCTGCCAGGCCCCAATATAGGAATCACAACAGCCTCCCGCCACTGTGAAGGGCACCTCTGCTCAGTCCACACTCCGCCGAAAAGCAGCAACAGATTGGAAAGGGAAACGGCACCCAAATGCCGAAGCACGCTGCATGCGACTCCATCCGGACCAGGGCCGGCATCACGAATCCGAGACAGCGCCGCTTCCAACCCAAACACCCCGAACCCACAGCTGCACGGAAGGGCACTCCGAGCCTGAAATCCCAAAGGCAACTGCTCCGCCCGACTCCCAACTGCACCAAAACCAGGACTGCAAGAATCAGCCGCGGAAACCCGTGCGAACGCCCGGCCAAGAACACCAGAAACATCCCATGGGCCAGAACACACCCCACTACCAGAACCCAAAACAGGAAAAGAAGTCCCAGAACAAACCCCCCTCAGGGGCTCACCTACTATAGGTGGGTACGGGTGTCCCAATCCCGAGGTTCCCAGGGATCTTGACTCATTTTATGTTTATTCTCCACTACGCCTTTTCTGTCTGCTTGATCCTACTTTCCATCGACGACAAGCGAGGGAGCTCTCCATGAGAAGCTGTCGCCGCTCTGTTTGCTTCTTGCTTCTCATGGACAGCCAAAAACCCCACGTGTTGGCCGTGCGTGGCGACCCATTAGACGGGTGGTGCACTGTGGTCCCCGGTGTATCAATCGGCCGGTTGGTTGGTTGTGTGGGGTTTATTGGCGCAAGAGCCAGATTTGGCTATACTGCGCCAAGCAAATGGTAAAATTATAAAAGATAAAAAAAATGTAGTCCTTTGTTCAACTAACACATGAGCAATGAGATTAAATCAAATTAGTTTAATTAAAACAGTGATTAGAGAACAAAATTTAAAACCCTGTACCATAACAGTTTGAAACAATGATGTTAATGTATATGAATTAGAAATGAAAGTTAAACATACAGAATAATAAAAATTCTCATATACAAGTAAAAAACCCAATAGCCCTTAAGAATTTAAAAATATTTGGGTGGTATTTTTCATAAACCAGGTCTCGTAATGTGAAAGAAGTCAATGTAAAAAAACAAGAACGATGAAAATTAAAAACTGGACATTCAATTAAAACATGATGAACAGTAAAAGGAACTTGGCAGCTGTTGCACATAGGAGCATTTTCTCCAAATACCAGATGTCTATGAGTAAAGCGTGTATGACCTATACGGAGACGAGTCAACTCAACATCCATCTCACGTATAGGATGAACAGGCCATGAAACAATATCAGTTCTAATGGAATGCAATTTATTTCCGACCCGCAGATCCCATGACTTTTGCCAGTTAGAAAAGATGCGATGAACAATGGACCTTTTAATATCGCAGAAGGGAATCCCTATGCTTAAAATGGTCGATGCAGATTTTGCAGTCAAGTCTGCATTCTCATTTCCAAGGATGCCGACATGACTTGGAACCCAACAGAAAATTATTTCAAACCCATCATTTTTTAATAATTGTAAAGTGAATAAAATTTTAATCGCAATCGGATGCATCCGATTGTGATAGTGTGAAAGTGTCTCCAAAGCACTCATGCTATCGGTGTATATAATATATTTACGCTGAGTTGAAGGTGATATTTTCTGGAGAGCGCACAGAATTGCTACAAACTCAGCAGTAAAGACAGAGCAACAATCGTGAAGACGATGACCGACTGTATCGGATTTAATTATAATTCCGCAACCGACATGACCATCCGATTTCGAGCCATCCGTGAAAATCGGATCAAAAGAAGAATACCGATAGCGATGGTAGAGAAAAATCTGTTGGAAAACAACATGAGCAGTTGAGGATTTCTCGAATCCAATGAAAGGATTCAAGTACGAAAACTGTGGAATGTCCCAGGGTGGGATACTAAAAGTATCAACTGCTTTAACACGAACAGTGTTAAGGTCCAAGTTATGCAGGAACAATTTGGTACGCTCACAAAATGGAAGAATGTGAGAGGGACGAGCATTATAAAGTCGGCGAAGACTAACTGGCAGTGACATCTGGCTCAAGGGATGTTTCGATACAGATTTTGTCCGAAAATAAAAGGATGCAGACAGTGTCTGCCGTCTTAAAGAAAGAGGTAGCTGGTGACATATAACATAGAGACTTTCAACTGGAGATGTACGGAATGCACCAGAGCAAATGCGCAAAGCAGAATGAACAGTATCTATGCGTTTGAGGACAGATAAACGGGCGGATCCATACACCATACACCCGTAATCAATTCGAGATAGAATCATTGCATGATAAATACGGAGAAGTGAGGTTCTATCGGCACCCCAAGATGTTCGGGACCCCTCAGGGGCTCACCTTCTTTAGGTGGGTACGGGTGTCCCAATCCCGAGGTACCCAGGGATCTTTCCTCCATTTATTGTTTATTCTCCCCTACGCCTCTTTCTGTCCGCTTGATCCTTCTTTCCCTCGACGGCAAGCGAGGGAGCTCTCCATGAGAAGCTGCCGCCGCTCTGTTTGCTTCTTGCTTCTTATGGACAGCCAAAGTCCCCACGTGTTGGCCGTGCGTGGCAACCCGTTTGAAAGACGGGTGGTGCACTGTGGTCCCCGGTGTATCAATCGGCTCTTACCTAGTCACCTGAGTGGCTAGACTGCTAGGGATCAAGCGAAGGGGTTACTCCTTGGGCTTGGCGTTAAGGGTGGTCACTGTCTCCGGGGATAACTCCGAGCGTATAGGCTTCGGCTAGCACTAGGGTGGATGCCGAGGCTGGAAATTACCAGAGCCGGTAATTGCCTTCCCTTGTTGGGCTCCGTGGTGGGCGGTGCCGTCGAACCTGAATTTTTTTAAAATATCGTATGGGGTCTTCCAAACGCGGTCCCTTCAGTGGGCATCATTCTGCTTTTAAAAATATTACTCATCACTTTGATTCCTATTTTATCATCAAACGTCTGTCCGATGCAAACGAATCATTTAATTCTGTTTCACCATTTTTGGTCCAGAAAGCCATCTCAGCAACAGTGGGAGAGGTTTCATCAGTCCGCAAAATGCGTTCGGGTGATTTACTGGTTGAAGTTTGCTAAAAAAAACAAGCCCAGCAAATGATTAAATTAAAAGCTTTGGCAACAATACCAATTACAGTTTCATCACATGCATCACTAAACTATTCAAAGGGTGTGATAACATGTGGGGAATTATTTAATGTGCCTTTAGAAGAAATAGCGGAGGAACTAAAGCCACAAGGAGTAACGCATGTACGCCAAATAACAATTAAACGGGATGGACAACTCCTCCCCACTAAACATTATATCTTAACATTCCACAGTCACCAACTGCCTGAAAACGTATATGCTGGCTACATTAAACTACCTGTACGCCCGTATATCCCAAACCCTTTGAGATGCTTTCAATGCCAACGTTTTGGCCATTCGAAAGTCAACTGCCGCGGAACTATCACTTGTGCCCGCTGCGCAGAAAAAGGGCATGATTGCCAACAGTGCACAGCACCTGAAAAATGTGTCAATTGCAACGGCAATCATACATCGTTTTCCCGGTCATGCGAACGCTGGCAACTGGAAAAAAGAATAGTTGCAACTAAAACAAAAGAAAATCTCTCATACCCAGAAGCTAGACGACAGGTCCTTTCCCAGACACCTAAACCTGGTCTTACCTATGCATCTGCGGTACAAAAATCATATTGTAAAAACTGTTCTTGTCCAAAATGCTCAAACCTTATTTCCAATGGAAAACTCCCCGGAAAAGCATCTGATTCAGACACAGAAAATTCAATTCCCAGTACTCCTGAACCTGCTAAATCACAACCTCCTAAACAGAAATCTAAATCTAATAAATCTCAAAAGCTAAAACTTTCGAAACAGGGGCTTTCAAGAAAGGAAATCTCTACAAAACTGAAAAAGTCCCTCTTACAAAATTCAGCTGCTCTCGGCCTGGCAAATCAGGGCAAAGTGCACAAAGATTTAACCTCCATTTTTGGTGGTATGTCCAAGAGCGCTGAGCTCATATCACTTCATCCATCAGAAGAAGAGGATGACGATTTTAAAACGAGTTGCGATATCTCGCAGCCCCTTAACTATCTTCCCAACCCCAATACTTCTGCAGCAAGAGCCTCTTAATGGGTACTTTCATTTCATGGAATTGTCGTGGCATTCGCTCCAAACTTCACGACATTAAGTCCATAATCAACAACTTTCATCCCGTTTGTCTTGGAATTCAGGAAACCTTTTTAACACCCAGCATTCCTATTAAACTACGTGGTTATAGCTGTGTACGGAAAGATACAGACACAGGATTTCGCAGTTCTGGTGGTGTCTGTATCTTCACTTCTAACCATAATCCGAGCACTCCTCTTACTCTACAGACATCTCTACAGGCTGTGGCTGTACAAGTTCATGTACGAACTTTAGTCACAGTCTGCTGCCTTTACTTACCGCCCCATGAGGTCATTCGTCAACAAGAACTAGATAATCTGGTGAACCAGCTCCCCTCACCATTTATCCTACTGGGCGATTTTAACGGACATAGTGCATTGTGGGGTTCAGATAGTACTAACTCTCGAGGGCGGAAAATTGAACAGTTTATTAATAATAATGCTCTTTGCCTACTCAATACTGAAGAGAGAACGTACTTCCATGAACCAACACGTAGCTTCCATACACTTGATCTGGCAATATGTTCTCCTGAAATCTTGCCGTTGCTGACCTTTTCAGTGAGCAATAATTTATACAATAGTGATCATTTCCCAGTTATTGTCTCATATGCTGAGCGAGGAAATATGACCAAATGTTGATTTTTGGTTGGTTGATTTGTTTTTTTCTGGCACAAAAGCCACTCCTGGCCATGCTGCGCCAATCAGATGGTAACAATAGTTCAAAATTATTTAAATGTATTTAATATTTAAAAAAATCTTTCGATTAAAGACTAGAGAGATTAAAAATTCAAAACACACACCGATGCTTTAAGAATATCATTTAATAAAGAAACGACAAAAGAAAAAATAAAAGTCCAATAAAAAGATTTCAATTTGACAAAAAAAAACAACCTAAATAAAATACAACAAACCAGTGGCATTTAAAAATTTAAAAATATGAGAGTGAGGTTTTTCACGCACGAGTTCATTCATGTTTATAGACAATGTATTAAAAAAACGTAGACGATGATTATTAAAAACAGGGCAATCAGTTAAAACATGACGCACACTTAATGCTGTATTGCATGCCGTACATTTTGGACATGGTTCCCCAAATAACAGATATTTATGACTAAAGCGGGCATGACCAATGCGGAGCCGAGTTAGTTTTACATCAAGCCCACGCACTGGGTTGGTAGGCCATACGCGAATCATTGGTTGGAGAGAGTGTAGCTTGTTGGCTATTTGCTGATCCCAAGAACGTTGCCACAACTTGTGAACATGCCGAGCAAAACATGACTTTGCATCTCCTTGCGGAAGTGCTCGCTCATGAAAAGGGCCGGACGATTTTGCTGCAGCATCTGCCATTTCATTGCCAGGTATTCCAACATGGCTCGGAACCCAGCAGAAAAGAATTTTAAATCCTTTGTTTTCAAGGGATTGAAGTGAAACCAGGATTTCCATAGCAACCGGATGCATTGAATAACAGAAATTTGAAAGAGATTCCAAAGCACTCCTGCTGTCAGTGTATATACAAAAGGATCGTGCGCAAGAGGTCGAAATTAATTGAAGAGCGTATATTATTGCAACCAGTTCAGCAGATAAAACAGAGAATGATGTGGGCAAACTGTAGTTATTTGTTTGAGTAGTTAAAACAACTCCACAACCTACATGGGTATTGGATTTTGATCCATCTGTAAATACTTCTACGTAAGAATTATATCGGCTGCGATGATCCTTAAAAATTGGCTGGAAGATAATAGACGCTGTTGTGGATTTGTCGAATCCTGTAAACGGGTTCAAGAATGAAAAATTTGGAGCATCCCAAGGAGGGAAAGAAAAACAATTAATATGTTGAATTGTCGCCTCGTGAAGTTCCGAATCATTCAGCAAAGTTTTTACTCTCTCACTAAAGGGAAGAATATGAGAGGGACGGGCATCATAAAGTCTCTGAAAACCACTTGGAATGGACAAGTGGCTTACGGGATGTTTCGGAATTGATTTTATGCGGAAATAATATTGTGCTGTTAATTTCCGACGTCGAAATTCCAAAGGCATAAAATTGCAGATAGCATACAAGCTTTCTACAGGTGACGTGCGGAAAGCACCAGAGCAAATTCTTAACGCGGAATGATGCACTGTATCAAGCCTGCGCAAAACAGAAGGGCGAGCAGAACCATAGACCATGCTACCGTAATCAATACGGGATAATATAATTGCTTCGTATATTCGAAGAAGGGAAGGACGATCGGCCCCCCAAGAAGTATTTGACAGCACTTTAAGGATATTAAGAGATTTTTCACATCTCTTTCGCAAATGAAGAATATGTGGAAGGAAAGTAAGTTTTTTGTCAAAAATGACTCCTAAAAATCGCATGTCATCATGAACAGGAATGATACTTCCTTGAATGTTAATTATAGGGTCAGGATGCATGTTTCGCTTCCGGCAGAAATGCACGCAACGACTCTTTTCCGGAGAAAGAGTGTGCCCGTTTTTTTCACACCAGGAAATTAGTTTGTTAACGGCACTCTGTAATTGGCGTTCAATCAAGCGCATATTACAACCTTGAGCAGAAATCTGCAAATCGTCAACGTACAGGGACCCTTGAACAGACGGAGGAAGTTGACTCAGAATTTCACTTAAGTGTGTGATAAAAAGTGTAACGCTGAGGACACTTCCTTGTGGAACACCCTCAGCCTGGATAAAATGATCAGAATAAAAATTACCAACCCGTACACGAAATATACGAGTAGTCAAAAAGTTTTGAATAAAAACTGGGAGATTTCCTCTAAAATCAAAATTTAAAAGTGTTTGAAGAATACCGTATCGCCACGTATGATCGTAAGCCTTTTCAATATCGAAAAAGATGGAAACGAGATGATTTCTGCGAACAAAGGCATTACGAATTTGTGTCTCAAGAAGAACTAAGTTGTCAAATGTTGAGCGTCCTCGTCGGAAGCCACTCTGTATCAGAGAGAAAAGTCCATGTTTCTCTAACTCAAACATTAACCTCGCATTGACCATACGCTCGAGTGTTTTGCACATACAACTCGTTAGAGCGATTGGCCTATAGCTTAAATGGCTGGCAGGATCCTTTCCCGGTTTAAGGATTGGAATCACTATTGCCTCTTGCCATTGTGAGGGGAATTTTCGCTCAGACCAGATTCGATTAAAAAGTTTTAAGAGATTGGAAACAGAAACTTCATCTAAATGGCGAAGCATACTGTAAGTGATTCCATCAGAACCAGGGCTAATATGACCAAATGTCCTCCACGCTTTGTATTCCAACGAGCAAACTGGTACTCATTTACGCATTCATCAAATATCACTCAGGTTATGGTTAGTATTCCAGACATAACAGAAGCAGTTCAACAAGTGGTCCAAACTATTATAAAAGCCGCTAATAGCACCATTCCCAAATCATCCCCACGTCTCCGAAAATTTCGCAGACCGTGGTGGAATAAAGCCTGCCACGACAGTCATAAAAATCAAAAGAAGCTGTGGAATAATTTTAGAAGATACCCAACAACTGAAAATCTTGTTGCTTTTAAAAGGGCCAAAGCGCTTGCTCGTCGAATTCGCCGTCGTAGTCAGAGGGAATCGTGGATCAAATTTATATCATCAATCACATCCTCCACTCCCAGTAGACACTTATGGAAGAAAGTAAAGGCTGCTAATGGGATTTATAGTGACACAACCATTCCTGTATTAAAAACAGGAACTGACATGCACTCTTCCCCAGTAGAAGTAGCCAATATTCTTGGTCACGCTTTCGCACAAGTTTCCGCAATAGATTCATATAGACCTGAGTTTCTGGCAATTAAGAATCACGCGGAGCGGCTTCCTTTACCTTTTAATAACCAACGTACTTATCCATACAACTGTAAATTTAGGATGTTTGAATTGGAAATAGCCTTATCTCAATGCCACGATACAAGTCCTGGACCCGATGGAATCACATATAATATGCTTCGCCATTTGAATAAATCTTCACTTTCCAATCTGTTATATCTGTTCAACAGAATCTGGACAGAACAGAAATACCCAATACAATAGCGCGAAGCTATTGTGATTCCTGTCTTAAAACCTGGCAAAGAATCCTCGAATCCTCTGAACTACAGACCAATTGCTCTGACGAGTTGTCTCTGCAAGACCTATGAACGCATGGTAAATACTCGTCTAATCTATGAATTAGAGAGACAAGGATGTATCCCCCAGTGGCAGAGTGGTTTCCGTAGAGGTCGCTCTACATTTGATAATCTCATTTCATTAGAAACGCAGATACGCAATGCATTTGTCAGGAGAAACCACCTTGTCTCAATATTCTTCGACATAGAAAAGGCCTATGATCGCGCTTGGCGTTATGGTATACTTTCAACACTCTTTAACTTTGGCTTTAGGGGAAACTTACCCATTTTTATACAAAACTTTTTATCACGTCGGAATTTTAGAGTTCGTGTCGGAAACTTGTATTCAGAAGATTTTATTCAAGCTGAGGGAGTTCCACAAGGAAGTGTCCTCAGTGTCACACTTTTTATCGTCCATCTGAGCCAAATTTTAACAATTTTACCCTCATCTATATATGCCAGTCTTTATGTTGACGATCTACAAATCTCATGTGAAGGAAGTAGTATGAACCTGATAGAACAGAAGATGCAGACAGCCGTAAATAAACTGATAGATTGGTGCGATAACAACGGGCATACTATCTCTGCGGAGAAGAGCAGATGCATCCACTTTTGTCGGAAAAGAAAGCTTCATCTCGATCCAAATATACACATTCGGAACAATCCAATTCCTGTGGTGAAAGAAATACGGTTTTTGGGAGTTATTCTCGATCGGAAACTCACTTTCCTACCACACATTTTACACCTGCGGAAGAAGTGTGAGAAATCCCTGAACATCTTGAAAGTTCTTTCTAGAACGTCTTGGGGAGCCGATCGAACATCTTTACTCCGTATTTATCATGCAGTAATTCTATCCCGAATTGATTATGGATGTATGGTGTATGGTTCCGCCTGTTCATCCGTTCTGAGGCGACTGGATACCATTCACCACTCTGCGTTGCGTATCTGTTCTGGAGCATTTCGGACTTCTCCGATTGAAAGCCTTTACATTGTTTGCAATCAGCTTCCTCTTTGTTTAAGGCGGAAAAAAATATCTGGATTATTTTATTTTAGAACACAGTCTGTTCTGAAGCACCCATTTAGAGAAATAATGCTACCAGTTGGTCTTCGTCGCCTTTATAATGCCCGCCCTTAT
>JAOUZG010006274.1:0-35262 GCA_026289955.1 Argiope argentata
ATATATATATATATATATATATATATATATATATATATATATATATTATATTATATAAAAATTTTTTTTCAAGTTTTTAGTCGTTAATAAAATACTTTTTACTGATCCACTGAAGTTCAAGTAAATTTTTTAAAACTTGTACTGGATGATATTTGATGTTAATAACTTTTTATAAAAAATATTAATTCATTAGATTTTATTAATTAACTAAAAACTAATTTTCTGGTCTACAACTTTCATTTTCCTGCTTCCAAATAAGTATCGAATTCAGTTTGTTTCCCTCCCCGGCTAATGAGGTCAGGCTTAACATGTTTTTGGCCGATTATTTCAAATGATTCTGTTTATTTTCTTAATGTTTGATGCATTTAAAGTTAATCTTTGTTAATTAATCGATTTTTTGGATTCATTTTGAAGTACTTTCGAATTGAAATAATACGAAATAAAAAAATCAACAATTTCTAATCTGTATTGAATTACCTCATCTGGCGTAGAAAATTCATGCATTTTGTTTTGCCTCACTTGGCTTTGAATCCTAAATTGGAGTTGAAAATTCAACGCTAGTATAATTTTTCGATCAATTATTTATTATAATTGTAATTATCAGGCCGGCATAGCCTGATCTAGAGCTTTGCATTTGCATTCCTTGGGCTTCGCGTTTCAAACCCGCCAGCCGAAGACTTTCCACGTTTGTGGTGGACGTTACATCTATCGTCGTCATAAAGTCTTCCATGTCAAGAGTGATGCCACTTGGGGTACTGAATCAGAGGTGATTATTCTCTGTTCCAGATCTAAATTACGATCTGCAGATGCATGAATAAAAATGCACGAGTAGAATCCACCCCATAAAAAGTGGTTATGACGTGTGTGAGCTAGAAGTCAGACTTCTGCCCTCGGGGCCTCAGGGGTTCATACCCTCAGAAACTACTGCATCCCTTCTTCCGTTGTAAAGTGGAACAGGAGGTCAACAATTATAATTATTGAATAAAAAGTAACTAAAATCAAATTGTTCTTTGTTAACTGAAATAGGAATTGATTTTTTTTAAAAAAAATTTTTATATTACTTGTTATTCTTAATTTTTTATCTGGTTTGAAATCCACCTTAAAAGTGAATGATTCGGAGAATTGAAAGAAAGGGAAGTAAAATCACCATTGGATTAATTAATGGTTCTAATGAAATATTTCCGAAGACTATATGAGGTATGGAGGACAATTTGAGAGCAATGCTTAAATAGAAAAAGATGGTTTGAAAGAGGCAAATGACATTAATAGGCACTATTAAGAATAGTTCTTTTCTTTTTTTCATTCTTTTGGGGCAGGTTACTTAATAAATATCGTATAAAATTAACACATGTTGCTATTAATTTAAAAATGTTTATTAAAAATTACGAGCTTTTTGAAACAAAATTAGAGCATGAATTATTTATAACTTCCTTGGATTTTTCTTATAGCTAAAAGTATATAAGGGTAAACGAAATTCATATGACCATTCTTCATGCAAAAATTAATCTTATGGCATAAAAAAATAAATATTAGAAGACAAATGATAACACCCAAGTAATTTATTTCAATGAATTGCCAAACATATTTTTGAAGAACAGATAAATATTTTTAAAGTGAAAAGATCTAATAAAAACCATCCTATAAGAGGGCAAAATATTTTGAAAGTGGTGGATTAGAAAATTTAATTGTGCAAAAATAATTTTCTCCTTATATAAAATATGTAATTGAAAAAGTATCTGAATGGCAGTGCATATTTAAAATTGATAATAATTTCTGGAGTAACTAAATTCCAGGAAAAGAATTGAAATCGGTAAAATGTTCAAAATTAATTTTGGTTGGAATAATTTTTAGTTGCGAAATTTATGATTCTTTCTCAAAATTCGAGTCCATTTTCGCATAAAATTAAATATTTGAAATGAATAGGTATTAATTTCCTTTTTGTACGATTTATATTTATATTGACTTTTTTTTATTTGATATGGAATATAAAATATCTGTAGTACTGCCTCGTCCTTGATACTATAACCTCGTCCTTGATACTATAACCTCGTCCTTGATACTACAGCCTCGTCCTTGATACTAAAACCTCGTCCTTGATACTACAGCCTCGTCCTTGATGGAAATAGATTTATTTCTAATTTATATTTTATACATAGTTGCAAACTACCATATGTGTGTGAAATTTCAATAATTAAAAAATTACCCAAAAGATGTTTCACGTACTATGAAAATACTTTTGTACATTTCAGATAGAAAACTTTAATACAAAGAAGGAAATCTGTATTTAAAATCTTTGATACACTCTTAATCATAGATAAGAAAAGATGAAATTTTTTCTTAATGTTTATATTTATTCAATATAAATCATTTTTACAGCCATGGTGTAGTAATAGTTTATATAAGCTGAAGTATCTCAATAGAATATTTTACATTAAACTCAAAATCGTTACTTCAAAAGCCATTATTTCTGAATTTCTGTAAATTTTATAAAAACAAATAAATGAATATAATTTATACACAGTTAAAGCAAAATAAGGACAAAATTATATCTTAGTGATAAACATTCAAAGAAAGTGAATTCTTATATACAGAAATGAAATGATACATATATATAATTGCAAATATGTAATAAAAGCATACATATAATGAAAAACAGTAGCTTTTTAATTATTGGCTTGAAAAGAGCTGTGGTCGGTTTTTCCGAGATGTATAGTTATTAGTTTTGCATCATATAAACTAATTAAACTAGAAATGATGAGAATTTGAAGAAGATTGTAATTATATAATTTATGTAAATGGTGTTTGGGAGAAAACAATTATTTCTAATCTGCAATAGTTGTGAGTTTTATTTTGCATGCTCCATTACCGACAAAGAGCCTATTTAAAGCTGCTAATGCATTTGTTCCTAAAGCCAAGCGAGATAGCTTTCAGCCGTGAATAAAATCGTATAAAATAAACAATCCATACATAGAAATTGAAGAATTATATAACCAAAAAGAAATTATATACTAATACATTGGTGGAATCATGGATTTTCTTTTATTAGAAACAAAAATATTCCATAGATGATATAGTAAGTATGTTGAATATTATGCAAGCTTTCGTAAAAAAGTTCAAGAATATGGTATTAGTTGATAAAAGGTGCAATGATAAGCTGGTAAGAAGAATTTGTCGCTGCAAACATGATCTCATTGTGACTCCAAGAAGGAAAAAAATTCTATCTAAAATAGTTTGATATCTTCATTGTATCAAAATACCTAATGCGTACTCATTAAATTTTTGCACCCCATTCCTGCTGGGGGGCATCTCTGATACAGATATAAGAAACTTCCAGCATGATAATTGACACTTGTTACATGGATCGACATATTAAGAATGTGGGATTGAATTACCTTCATTTCTATAACGAGATTGTACCTTAGCTAGTGGTGATCATTAGAAAAGAACCTTAATACTCGCCTCAATTCTATCGCGACTAAATGGAGGTTTCACGCACTTCAGCAGATTGGGAGTCATACCCAAGTGGTTCTTGTCCTTGACCAGGAGTGTCGGTTACCTAATAGTAAAGTCTTCGGTTGTGAAGAGCTCCAAGTTCGAAGCCCGATACCACCAATGCTGAACCTTGTCTGGGAACCTGGTGAACGTTAAATCCGACGTTGATGTTGAAAACTTTTCTTCCTTGTGTGGCTCAATAGTTTGAAGAGGAAGGTGGCGATCGAGATTTGATCAATGCTCAAAATTGCGTTGAAAACAAAATTAGCTTCAGGCTGCTTCAAAATGGAACATTAAGGTATCTGAAATGAACTTGCACTTCACTTAGTTGCCTAATGGAAAATGTTGCATATGTCATTAATGTCTAACTAAGTATATCGACATTAATAACAAAAAGATAAGCAGCTTGTCTTGGAAGAGTTTACAGTTGTTCGTAAGATTTTTATCATTTTGTTCAATAGCAAAGAATGTCTTCAGGAAATCAAATAGCGCTTGTTCTATGTATATACATATAATACAATTTTTACATCCGTTCAAAGTCTTTATATGACTCCTGTCTCTAATATAATGGCAGCTGTGAGAAAGACAAGGTACATACAGATCAAGATGATCCCAAAAGGTCTTTTTGCCTGGAATCGCATGAATGTCATTGTCACTATAGTGAACAGTAAGATGACCGTCAAGGTACTGTATAGTAAAGTTACCAATTTTTCGTATTTTAGCTAAAAATAGGAAAAAAAAAGGATTAGTAAATATCAGAAGACAGATCGAAAAAGATATTTATCCAATTCTATATGTTTAAACAAAGTTCTGCCTTTATAATACTTCGCTATCAAACTCATCTTTATAAATCATGCGCTTTTATTTAACTTATTTTCCTTCATGTTTGTTTACATGAAATTTTGTAACGGCCTTTTTACTCAATTCCCGTTGAGCAAGGGTTCTGAAATTTTGTACTATGGGTTGTTCTTAATAAAAATACTATTGCTGAATGGCAAATACAATTAAAAATACAATTTCAGAATTAAATTATCACTTAGATTTTTAACTAATTTAAAGTTCCGCTTTTAAGTAAAAGAAGTTCAGTTACTTTGATGTTACTCTCTCTACAATAGCTGTTCTGACAGAAATAAAACCCCTCATTCATCAAAGATTGAAGAGTTCGTCGGCTGCTGAACAAATCATATTTTCAAAGTAAGAGGATGTAGTAGCTCATACTTCCATACATATTTCATTCTTATACATTTTGTAATGTAATATTAGAAGAAGGTATTAAATTAGAAAGAATTTAAAAACAATTCGTTAGATTAAATATTGGTATCAAAATAATTATTAATTATGAAATCTATTAAAGATTAAAAGCTAAAAGAAATATATAATAAAAACTTTTTTGAATAATAAATTTTTATGAATATTCTAAAAAGAATTTTTTTTCTAAAATTCTGAAGGTCAAACCTAAAACCATAAAAATATAAGAATCTGAAAAAAGCATAAGTAAATTAATCCACACAGATTATCATGCAAAAGAAAATTCTAAAACATCCGCATGTTTAAATATATTATAAATATGGTTAAAATACCAATTTATTTATAGTTTTACGTTTGCTTTAACATTCAGATTTTTTTTATAAAAATGAATTTTCTACATTTAAATGCGATTATGAAGTAATGTCTTTAAAAACTTATTTTTATTATATTTTATTTGTTTTAATGTAGTTTAAATTCGAAACTACTTGGTTGCTGCATGATTTGCTTGTGATTCAAACTTACTATCTAATTAGATGGCTCTTTCTGCAATCCCCTTATTATATTAGCATTTAACGAAAAAATAGCAAAGAAGGAGTTATCTAATTATATAATCTGAACTAAAAGTGCATACAAAAGTAGCGAATGTTAAAGATGTGGCTTCTCAAACGTACTGCAAAAATTTTGTGAACTACATGGTTTTTCGAAATAATGCGAATTAATATATAATACAAGATAATTATAATTAAGATGCTCTTATTAAAAATATTTTAAAAAAACCGATTTACATAAGAATATATTATATCTCTGTGTTGTACATTTCATAACATCGGGGGAGGGGGTGGGGCAGATGCACAAAATGCTGGAGAAATAAACCATGAGATGATACTTACTTTTAATGGTCGTCCATTTTTAGCTATAATGACAGTATAGGGTATGCCTATCCCAAGAAGTAAGTCTGAAAATGAGTTAAGGGTGATAAAGAGCAAAATCAATGAAGATAAAAAGAGTAATATTGTAATGAAATGATGCCATTCGTTCATAATGTAAACATCTTTTATAATGATATTGATTTAGCGGGTCTTTGACGAGTTGATCCTCGACATCAGATAAACGAATGCATTTGCTGAGAGAGAGAAAAGTATGAAAAGGAGAGTGGATAGCTTATAAAGAATAGGGCCCCAAGAAATATAATAATGCAGAGTTTGTATCGAACATTTTCCCTCTTTTTGTTGATACACCATCAAGATTGGATTTTAACGGTACAAAATACAGTAAAAATCGGCAAACTTTGATTCAAGTTCATTTCTTTATCAAACTGATGAAAATGAAGTTGTCTGTTATCATGCAATTCTTAGGCCACACTTAACAACTTATCAGAGCTAGGCTATGCAGCAAATATTCTGAAATGGTACTTGTTCAACTACACTTATTGGATTATGAACAAATATTGGAGAAATTACTAAGTTAAGCAGGTTGCACGTATCATGGACATCAAGGACAAATTTCCAATTAAAGCCTTAAATTAACAACAAAATTCTTTTAATGACTCTATATGCTTAGTATTCTATATATATTTTATATTCGCCAAGTAGAAAAGGCTTATTTTTCATACGTGGTTTTCTTACTACATCCTAAGTGCAAATAAGTTTTTATTGCTATTTTCAAATGTATTGAATAGAGAAAGAGTTACGCAACATTAGCAGTGGTGTTCATCCATTTGGAAACGCGAAGCTCCATGGTATATTTAGTTTCCAGGCTGATAGATAAACGTTCAAAGTAATTAGTAGGTTATAGGCTTAAAGATCTTCTGATTTATTTAATGTCATTTTCTGTGTACATAATCATTCGTATTTATTAGCATTACAAAAAGAAATGTCTATAGAAATTGCATTTTGAATGCATCCTATATTTATCCCTTTTAACATAAATTATTTATTAGATAACATTTTAACTTTTAAAATTTAATGCAATGGTTAAAACACCTCAGGAATTTTAAATATAAACTTGAAAGGCATTTGAATAGGACTATTGTTTTTTTCTTAATAATAGCGAAAGACAAATAATGGAATATTGAGGAATAATGATTCTACTTAAATATTTCAACTGAATAAATTTGTGTAAGAGGGAAACACAGCACCATAATATAGAATATGAGATTAGACAAGAATATATGCATTTCATCAGATGTAAATGAAATTATATTAGAATTTATATCCAAATGTGAATGATATATTAGAATTTATATCCAAATGTGAATGATATTATATTAGAATTTATATCCAAATGTGAATGATATTATATTAGAATTTATATCCAAATTATATTCTAATACATTTAAATGACATGAACATTCATGTTTGTCTTGCGACTACGAGAAGATTCTATTATATTAAGCAAAAATAAACAGTTTCAGAATTGGAAAAGGATACTTAGAAGAGGTCCTCCATAGCATGCTGATATACCCATTCTAGGATAGCCTTGCCGAGCAACTGAGAGGTTTGATATAAAATCTAAAAAAAAAGTTTATAAAATAACGTATCAAAACGTTATCAATTTTGGTTTACATCCGTCAATTTATCATCAATAATTGATAAATGATTTTGAATTTATTCTTACCTCCTATACTGTTACCCCACGCTAGAACGGTAAGACCAAGAATAGTATCACTCAATTTGAAAACAACTCCAATTGTCTAAAAGTAAAGAATAATTTATGATTAATATTCTAAGTAATAAAAACAAAAGAGTTTTTAAAATTATGTGTTTAAATTAGACACTAAAAAATTATCGGCCATATTTTTGAACGTATACATATAAGAGAGGCCTAAAAAATCGAAAAACTGTGTGGCTCAGTAGAAATAATATAAATAAACGGAAATTAAATCTATTTATAATATATTAGCAGGTTTAACGAAAATTGACAAATTTTCTTTTTTTTTTTAAAATTTTTATTGACTGAATATTTTTGTAAAATTATAATTAGCACCTTATGCTTTTGCGATTTGTTGAGACTTCAACAGTTTTGAAAAAAAATATTCCCTTTCTTTGCACACAAGTAAAAATGTGCTTTTTAAAATCCCATTTTTTAATTGTGTTCTGTTTTTTGGTCTTTAATGTGTTTCAAATTAAATTACCAAAAATATTATGAAATATTATAATTATTTTTTCTTAAATTCATTACAAGATGGTGTCATTCATGCTGAATTGAAATTTAATTATGATCAATTAATTAACTGATAATTAAATTTTGAAATTAACAAAATATTATGTTATTACATGAAACAGTTCAGAGCTTTATTACATTAAGAAAGAGAGCAGCAAAAATGGATTGTAAAATTTCCTCTTTATCTTACCTGAAGTAATGAGACTATTTCTGAGGCTATTAGGTACACCCAGATGACAGAAGTCGCAAATCCAAAGTAGCCGTACAGACAGTGATAAACAGGAGGCTCAGAATTGTTAGAGGAACAGAAAACTGCAATTGCGACACCAGTTGACACAATCAACAGAATGGCCCAAATTGGAAAGCCCTCAATTGCGACATCATATTCTGTAATTAGACAGAATAAAAGGTTAAAATGCAAATAACGCAATCTGTTCCTCGAAATTCAATTATTTCAAAGATCTCAGTAATATTACCTATAAACAATTATTTCCTAAACTTGCAAAGGAGTGATTAAGAAATTATTCTGTAAAACATTAAATATAAACTTAATGCGTATTATTTCTAGTGATAGTTTACTTCTTTACATTTACATTTTGGATAAGGAAAACTGAATTTTCAAAAATTCACAACTAAAACCACACGTTAAATTTAACTTTATATTAATCATTTTGAAAATACACTGAAGTGACAAAAGTCAAGGGATAGCAATATGCAAATATACAGATGGCAGTAGTATCGCAGCGAAAAAGTATAAATGCGCAATTCCTTTTCAGAGCTTTCATTTGTGTTCAAGTTATTCATGTGAACAGGTTTTTCGAGATTTATGGCGGCACGACGAGAATTAACAGACTTTGAACGGGGAATGTTAGTTGGAGCTAGACGCATGGGTCATTCCATTGCGGAATCGTTAGTGAATTCAACATTCCGAGATCCACAGTATCAAGAGTGTGCCGAGATTATGAAATTTCAGGCATCACATCCCATCATGGACAGCGCAGTGGGCGACCACCTGCACTTAACGACCGAGACCGCCGACGTCTGTGTAGAATGGTCAATGTTAATAGACACACAACACTTCGTCAAATAACTGCAGGAATCAATGTGGGACGTACGAGGGATGTGTCCAATAGAACTGTGCGGCGAAATTTGTCTTCCTTGGGCTATGACAGCAGAAGACCGACTCGAGTGCTTTACTGACAGCACGACATCGCCTGCAGCGACTCTCCTGGGCTCGTGAGCATATCGACTGTTCCCTAGACCAGTGGAAAACCATGGCGTGGTCAGATGAGTCACGATTTCAGTTGTTACTAGCTGATGGTAGAGTTCGTGTGTGGCGCAGACCCCACGAAAACATGGACCCAAACTGTCAGCAAGGCACTGTTCAAGCTGGTGGTGGCTGCATAATGGTGTGGGCTGTTTTTACATGGCATGGACTCGGTCCTCTGGTGCAACTGAACCGATCATTGACTGGAAATTATTATGTTCAGCTGCTTGCAGATCACTTGCAGCCATTCATGGACTTCACGTACCCACACAACGATGGGATTTTTATGGATGACAATGTGCCATGTCACCGGACCAGAACTGTTCGCGATTGGTTTGAAGAACATTCCGGACAATTCCAGCGCATGATCTGGCCATCTAGATCGCCCGATATGAATCGCACAGAGCATTTATGGGACATCATCGAAAGGTCCGTTCGTGCCCAAACTCCTGCACCATACACACTTTCACAATTATGGACGTCTATACAGACAGCATGGCTGAATATTCCTGCAGAGGACTTCCAACGACTTGTGGACTCCATGACACGTCAAGTTGTTGCACTTCGCCGGGCAAAAGGAGGACCGACACGATATTAACAGTCATCCCATGACTTTTGTCACTTCAGTGTATATGTAGACTTTTTCAAGTAGTCATTCTTTATTTAAATTTTCAGGGTTGTTTCAGTTTTTATGAAACCTTTGTTTGTTCAGAACGCATAAAGTGAAAAATATTCTACTTTGAGGATTCTTGAAATACTTCAAGAGCTGTAAAAAATCTATGAACACTTACATAAGATATGCAATTAAAATAAAACTGGATAAAGTGATCTTCCTGAAACATTCTCATATACACCCTAAGAAAGGAATTATCCAGTGTAAAAATTGTGAACTTTGGTGCTGGAACTTGAAAGCTCCTAATGTCGAGATCTTTTTCGGAACCCCGCACGCGAGATTTGGAGCTTTGTAAGGTAATGCAGAAACCAAATATGTCCTTTGGGTGCTTTTTTTTAATATATTGAAACAAAAACTGCCTCAAATTTACAATTTTAGTAGAATAATCATATACCAAATGCCATTTATCTAAACCATTCAGATCTTGAACTCCCGAGTTTACATGCCTACGAATGTATAAACGGATTGATGATTAACCTCTTGACGGATTAGATTTAAAACTGGGGATTTGATAGGTTTACGCTTTGCATTCTGAAACTACTTATCAAATTTTACAAATTCAACGTGGCATAATTCGTAGTTATCGCCTTTCTTTGCATTAGGAGAAACCAATTTTATGTGAATGAATTCCTTTCAAAATTTGATAGAAATCTAAAAATTTGATCTAATATGAACTTGTCAAATTTCCTCCTTTTAGATTCGAGTTCTTAGCCAGCTTACAGATATATATAATTCTAAAACCGTCTTTTTTGAACTCTGGGATGCCTGAAACTTGGAGGTTTGTTAAAATTTCGAATTTAAACTTTTTGACGATTACAGCACTTTACCTTTTCATACTTCGTGTACGAGGAAGTAAAAGACGAACATCAAAATGAAATTAAAAAACAAGAACCTTTTTATTATTAAATTTAATTAAATTATACTTAAATTGACTTACTGTCAAGAGCGAATATGACAAACATGGGAGCTGTATAAATATGTATTATGTTCAAAGGTCTGCACCAGTTATTTTTGTCATTTTCATAGTCGACGACTGGCACAGTAAGAATAAGTAGACAGCAGATGGGAGCCTATTAATAGAAATGTTAGTTAATATTTGTAATATCAATTTTTGAACTAAAAGAAATATGTTCCCTAAATACATTTGATTACAACATACAAAATATCGCTATTCTATAACTATGAAATATAGATAAATTGGCTTTCCTATACCTATATGTCTATGCTTTCATAGCTCAAAATAAAATATTAAGTTCGTTTTGTTCACTCATTTTTTGAAAGAGTATTTTTTTTAAGTCACAAAATGCATCCAAAGAGGGAGAGTTATTTTATGTGGCGCAGTGCACAAAAACATCCGTATAAATTAATTTTTAATTTCCTTCTCTATAAATTGTTTACGAAAAATCCAGCTTTTTTAATGTATTGTAATGCGGAAAGTTGATTCAGTTATAAAACAAAATTAATATGAGGAGGTTTTTTTCCAAAAACATATTGCCAGAATATAATAACGTTCTTGATTGATTTTCAAGATACATTTTTTTCTCTATAAATATGCGAATTACATCTAAAAGGAAATGAGACTTTTAAAAAAATTATTTTTCTAATAATTTTCAAGATGTCCAACAAATTAAATTTGTTATATCTGTGATTAATCGATTAAAGAATCAATTTGACATGCATACGCATCACGAAATTAAAACCTTAAACGGTAAATTTATTGAAATTCCTAATTAGATGAAATATTTTATTTTGAATGAGTATTAATATTTCAGTTCATACAATAACGCAAAAGAAACTTCAGTACTTGTACCAAAATGACTTTTGTTTTTTAAAAGAAATTATTAGTACATTAACTTAAATACAGGTATAAATATCAAAAATGGTATAATTCTGGGCAGTAATCTGATATACCATTTCAGCACAAGGGATTCAGTACTACTAAGTGGACTCATTTAATAAGATTTAAGGTTTTTTAAAAACATGCTTTGTTAAAAATTAGTTTTCTAAAAACAATTGTATATGTATCTCAGTACTTGTGCATATTTCTTCTTTTCAATCGAGCAGGTCAGTATAGTATCATCCGACAATCCACATGATAAACAATCCAAACATGCAGCATGAAAATTCATGCTTGCCAAATTAGTGACTTTTATTTCAATATAATAGTTTATACATATGTAATGTTAATATTATGCAAATTCAATCTTTTATTGTATCATGTCTGTTTTCATGCATTGGTAATTTTTATTGATCATTCTTTCTATTCAATAAATATTTCATGTTTTCAGTGAATGCATACCAGTCTTATTAAAGAATACAAGTCAATATTTTTTCCTCTGAAGGAAGGGGTATATGAAGAGGACATGTTTTTTTTAAGTTACGAGAATTCAGCATCCCAGAGACATCAGCAAATATTTTGTACATTATTCATGAAATTCTAATATTATTTCATCAGAGCGAAATGATAAAGTGATTGTCATCAAGAGATGCTGTTTACCGATGATTCATCGCCAAACTTGCAATCAGCCTACTCGAAAAACATGCCAAGTATTCGTTTTCCGTACAAAGGTATTAAAGTATGTCATTTACAAATGCGGATTTCAACTTCAGACTCTCAGTATATGGAGTATGAGTGAATTTTAGGTTGAAAAATACCCCCAAGTTGCCTTGTCAAGTCTTTCTTGTCTAGATTACAATAAACCACTTGTTGATTGTCAACATGAAGGACGCAAAATTTTAGAATTACCAAAATTATTAGTGGAAAGTGCATAGGTAAGTTTTAAGCCTAATACTCAAAGGATTTATATTTATCCCTTTGCGGTCGTATGTCTACTCTCAGACACCATTCAATAAGGTGAATCATTTTGACATTTTATTTATATCTTTTTTAAAATTTTAATTGTTAAAAACCTCAACAGAATGTTAAAATGATGCAGATTTATTTTTCAGGAAAACTCAAAGCAGTTGCATGTATTTATTTTTTGGTGTAATAAACAGGTCCATGCATTAGGCGAATAATTATGCATCGAATTACTTTTCCAACCGCAAAGGGTTATAAACATCTGGTGAGAGGTTTCTGATACAAATTCGTGTCTCGCAACGCATCGAAAACTGCGTTCAATCCTTTGACTACAGATTTGTAATGGAAGGATTTCAAATACATTAATGATTTAAAATCTGAGTGGGAAATATATTTTTCATGAGAAATCAAAGGGATAAACGGATTTTGATCTTCAAAGAACTTACTTTTTGAAGTTAGTAACATATATTATTCCCCCAAAGCGTTATAGTCTTTCAGTCAGATATTGATTGGAGATAATGGTAGTATCTTATCATGATTTAGATGCACAGCTTTGATTTTTATGAAGTTATGTCACAACTATATTTTTTACCGATAGTACTTAACCCTTTTTATTCCAATGTCTCCTTTCTAGCACGATTCAATTTTGATTGTTAAAATTACCTAAAGAGTGGTAAGAAGATAAGAATAAATTTTTTGAGGAAATTATACAATTGTATGTATTTATTTTTGTGAGCATAAAACAGGTTCTTGTATTAGGTAAATAATTAGGTATTGAATTAATTTTCCGAATGCCAGAGATTAATATCAAATGGGATTTTAAAATGTTGTATGGCATGAGTGCTGATTTCTCTTGATATGTGAAAAGCCGAGTGTTAAATAACCAGGAATCGAACATGCGATTTTGGAGTAGGTAGCAATCAAAATAATCACAGCACTTAAAGTTAAAGAAAAAGGCCGGGGTGGCCTGGTGGTATGGTCTCGTCTTCGGTGGGTTCGAGACTCAATTCCACCAAAAAACGTCGCGTAAGCTAGTCAGGTGTACATTAAATCCGACTTAGCTAAACGTTTTCCCTCTGCTGTGGTGCGGAAGTATGGAGGGGGGCTGCCAGATCAGGTGTCATCCTCTTCTTCTGACCACGGTTTAAATTACGAGGTCCGCCCCAGAATAGCCCTAGTGTTGCTTTAAGTACAGGATCTTAATATAATAATATAACTAAAACAAATAAAACTCGAGCTAAAGAAAGAAAACATTTTAATAACTCATGGTGATAAGTTATTTGATGGGAATAAACGTAAGATGTAAAAGATAATATAATAGAATAAATATTGATATTTTCAGATTCTATGTTGTTCGAAATGATAAAGTAAATTTACTTTTAAATATAAAAACCTTACCTTTATAATTTCAAATATTTTTGAAAGCCATTTTCTTTCTTGCCAACTTTCCAAATCAATTGGGAAAACGTGCATAAGGAATTCTCGTAGGAGTGTCTGCTCACCAGTCGAAGACAACAGGCTGGAGAGACTAGTTTTGGAAATCTGGGTATCTAAAGGTGGTGGGTAACCTACAAATCAAAAGTAAATTGAATTGAGAAGTGTTCTTGATATTTGTGGCACTCAAATGACTTCATTTAAAACAGATGATTCACTAGCCCAAGGATGATAATTTTAAAAGGCCTTATCTAATAAGAATTACCAGTTCAAATGATTCATACGAATTTAAATGTACAAACTCTTTTCCATCGACATACATGTATTGCTCGAAGAACACATGTTCTCGGGTACTAATTTTTGGTTAGGATCAACATTTTCATTTTTCAGAGAATGAGATAGCTTCCCTGGAAAAGGAAAACGATAAGCGTATGCCAATATCGATTTGATATTTTTATAACTTAGTTTCTAAGATTACGGCTAGTTTTTCCTTTTAATTCTGAGCCACTGTGAAGTATTAAGATATTATTACTTAAGAATAACTTAATAAAATCAAATAACATTTGTTTGTATATATTTACATATAATCAAGAATAGAATTATGTTGAAAATTTTTATATAATCTGACTTGGGGGTTTTCAGGTATTCTAGAATACTGAAATGGTTTTTTTCATATCTTACCATGGCAGAGAGAACCAAAAAGACATTATGTGTCTAAAATAGCTAAATCCAATTTCTCGAAAACATATATGGAAACTATTTACAATACCTCGCTACATTTTGCAGAACAATTTATTTACGAAATAATGGTTTGGATGATCTTTTACTCAGATCAAATTATAGGTATAAATAGGCCAGAATTTCTAGGCGTGATTAAGCTCTTGTTGAATCCCATCTTTTCTTGGAGGCATTTTGGTTTATCTGAAAACTGATCTTACAACTTTAAAATTGACACTGTTTTGTTCGCAATTGTTGAGTTATCTCCAGTTTAAATCTCCATTAGTTGCATTATCTAATGGGGTGTAAATTTTTAATATTATGGTTGCATTATTTTATAGTTTATACATTTTGAAAATACTTTAACGGTTCATTAATGTTTCACGAGCGTGGCGATGTAACTGCACCCTAATTTTAACTAATGAATACAATCAACAAAGGGTTAAGCGATACCTGATTATTGAAAATATTTGATGATCTTATATTTTATTGTAGTATTAAGTACATTATAGATTTCTTTTCATGATATTTAAAAATTATCTCCTATACGAATGTGAAAATATTTTTTCATATACTAATGAATTTAGAATGTTAAACTGTGAAAAGCTTTAGATAATTTTCCTGCATTGACTAATACTGGATGTTTTACTTTCTCATTCATAGTTCTTAGCTGGGTTATTTTCATTTAAATAATCAACAGAAGATACCGATTCTCCATTAAAAAACTTCTGACAGCATAAAATGCACACCTTACTGTTTTTTGAACAAGTATGAAGAGAATTTTAATCTATTTAATGAATTTACGATGCATTTATCTGTATTTTTAAGTTAAACCTTCCAATAATTGCAATATTTAAAAGATATGCTCTATGATACGCTCCCAAATTCTAATTTTTGATAATTCTTCAAATGAGGCAATCTTCAAAATTTCAATTGCAAACTTATGAAACAAAAACTGAATATTTCTCAAGGGAAATTTAATCTTTATGACTATCCAAAATGAGAGCTATTTGGCGAGTATTTTAACAAATGGCGAACATTTCGTGAACTTGGCGACAAAACCACAGCTAAATCTAAGGATTGTGGCTAAAGCATGATTAATGGTATCTAGACTATTTGAAGTTTTACACATTGGCTTACGATTGATACTTTTATCTAGCAAGTATTTAAAATCTTTGGAACAGCTCTTGGCAATTGGACTCACACTGATGTCTGGAAATCATTTAAGTAATTATAATATCCTATTATTTCGTTTAAGCTGATTTAAAAGCAAAACACTTTCAAAACAAAATACTGAATTTCATATTACTAATCGATGACTTGATTTGATTTGTATTTATTATCATTTAAGTTTTTAATTATTTCTGTCACACTATAAAATTATGTTATATACAATTAGACTTAAGTCTAGGACTAGAAATAGAATAAAGATCTAAATAGCTAAAAAGATGTTTTAAGCTTTTGTATTTCTCTATAATCGTCAACTAAAGTAGATTTTTTAAAACATTGCTTAATTAACTATACAAGAGGAATATACTAACTTTTGAAGTCTTTTTAACCCATTAATGCCTATCGTCATTTTTTTTAAGGAACGGTTCGAAAAATGCACTTCAGTTTTTCATAAACATTTCAACTTTAAAATAGTACACCTATTCCAGTCGGTTTTTTAAAATTCGCTTTAACAGATGACAGCTATAAATAATATAAAGAGTATTCTGAAACCTTTTTGCTTTTATGGTTATTCCAGAATAACTCTATTCTCGATGCGTAATTTGTAAAAGCTAAGTTCCAAAAATTATTTATGAGCAATTTCATCATAAATACTTTAATATAATTATGTATTTGATGATTTTATTTATTATGTAATTATGTATTGAGGATTTTATTATCTAATTATGTATTTGTTTTTATTAATTATGTAATTATGTATTTGATTTTATTAATTATGTAATTATGTATTTGATGATTTTATTAATTATGTAATTATGTATTTTATAGCTTTGTAAACATTACTGCTATGAGCAATTCTTTAGTTTACGTATTTATGGAAGTTTATGCATTTTTTGAATTTTTATAGGTTTTTTTTGCTTTGTAAGATTTCTGTTTTTAGAGATGATTAAATGTTTTCAACTAAAAATTGAATTATATAATGTAATAATATTTTTAAAATCTTAATTTTAATCCTAATTAATTTCCAAAGCCCTGTCTTAATTTAGCCCATAGTAATATCATTCTAAAAAATTCTCTTATTTCATGATCCATTCCATTCACTCTAGTTAATTCAAGAGAAGCTGTGTAAAATTGCTGAAACAGCTAAACGCCTGTCACTTTCTCACACACCGTGGGAGAGATGAAAATTGCTGACCTAAACAAAATACTTTTAAAAAGATCCCTGTGTTTCCCTTACCTCTTATGTGTGAAACATGGAAATCCCCACTGAAATCCAAGTTGATAAGCTCTATAAAAAATATTTATCCCTATCCAAGTCTTGGTATTTAAGACCAGGGATAATGATTTCCCGTCCCTTTTTGTACACTTAGCTTTCGTGAATTCCGTGTTGTGTCGTTCTGTGTTGTGCACGTCGCCTTCGCTTGTAAATAATGCCTGCTCCCGTGATGGATTAAAAAGAACTTAAAAATTCAACCTGCATTCTCCATGATTTCGGCTACGACTCTATTTACTCTCAGCAAATCTTTTAAATGTGTTTTTCATTACATATATTGTTGACCGTTTACAGAAAGGTTACAAAAAATTTTGAAAACAAAAATATCAAATATTAGTGGGTTTAATATACTCTAATTATTTCAAAAACTTAAATGTAGCTTTGGAATAAAGCACAAAATCATATCTCAGTATACAATATAAAATGAATTCAGTACAATTCATCGAATGCTTTGTTACAAATGCTTTTATTGCTTTTTGAAGTGCTGGTGGTAGCTTCACTAATCGAATTGAGACGTTTCAGATGAAAATGGCGCCATTTCTTTGCTATCTAAGTGAAATAATTCAATTAAACTGAAAAAATGAACATGTATCGAAATAGAAATTCATTTCAACATTTTTCTAAATACAATTCATGCACTTTCCCAAAGCGTATATTTTTTACATTCATGTTTAAAAAGTACATCTAATTAAGCAACGTTCAAGTATGTCTCCACATTAGAAAGATCTTTTATTTTCAAGGGCTATTCAATCAATATTTCTTTGAAAACTATTTCAGAAGATTTAAAACGCATTTTTCATCATTCATATTTTTTAACATCAAAATTATAAAAACACTCCTCATTATTTTGTTCCTTGTAGTGATATGAGTTAAGTAGATTTCAACTTTGCATGTAAAATTATGAAATGAGGGGAAAAATACATTTTACTTACCATTTGTGTAAGCTGGATTTGAATGTGACTGAATTGATTGTGTGATTGCTTTGATGACGTGTTCATGATGCGAATGAACAGATGAATGTCGTTTTTTGGTGTTAGATACAGATATGCTGCCTCGGAAGCTGAATCCTAAAAGAAAAGAAAAGAAAGATTACTGTCACAAGTGTCATATTTAAATGATTATCAATTAAAGCAAATAGGAAATTGCAATTCCTCATTTCTCAAACAGGAACAAATGAATTTGGCAGATTCAAAGATTAAGAAAATAGAAATTGAAATAAGATCGAAAAGAACAACAAATATTATTTTATATAATGATGTAGTTTTATAAGATTAAGCGTTTGATGGCCGTAAACTAGTTAACTTCTTCTTCTTTTGAATCGTAAATTATTCTCGTCCATAGGCTGAATTTGATACTGTCAAATTAATTGCAGATGAGTTACATTTGTTTATCATTGTCTTACTTTCGTTTTGCTCTTGCCTATCCAACGCACACTAATGTTGTTTGAGACCCACAATCAACAAAAGAGTAGTAATTGCTGATTACACTATGCGGGACACCAGAATGGCTTAAATCGGAATCCTTGGATTTTCTTCGGTAGGTACCGAGTGCCATTCTGGTTTTCCTGTATCAAACATTTCCCCTTTAATGCTTGTTCGTAAAGACGATCGTAAGACACGACGGTTGTTATCTGTTGTTATCAACAAAAGAGCAGAATACCTGCAGAATTCAGACGATTCGTGACCCAATTTTTTATGCGAATAAAATAATTTGAAATCAACTTTAAAAGAATGCAATGACCAAATAATTGTCTCAGATTCATTCTGAAAATGCAGCTAATTCAAGTCGCAGATCCTTCGAAAATCCCTGGAAAATCTAGGAGTGGAGCACAGTTAGTCTGTATAGTTTCAAACAACATTGAATGAATATAGCGCTGAAATTTGTCAAGTGAACAGTTAACTCAGAACTTCCTCTTAATGTGATATCATTCTTGAAAAGTTCATTCCTTGTCCATATTAATCCTTGCACAAATTTAAAAGAAAATGTTAATCCGTCAAGCCATATTTCAATGATTTTACTTATAAATATAGACTTATTAAACGGACAGCAATAAATTTATATAATAACAAAGAAAGCAAATTTGTTTTATTAGTTCTTACGCTTTTTATGTTTTGAGAAATCTTCTCGAAATGAACATTTTAAAATAATGTTAAGATAAATAATATTACAGAAATAGAAAGCGCTCATATATAAGTATATTATAATATATAATTTGGATTATAGCAAAAAAAAAGTCTGAAACTCTACTTTCAGAAGTATAACTAATTTTAACGTGTAAGTTTATCACCCAGAAAACAAAATTGTAAAGATAAATAAGAAGTTCCTTAAGCATCGTTCAACTTCAAAACCAAGCAAATTCAAATCAGGCTCAAAATTAAGAGGGCATAATTTTGGAAGCAAGAGGATTGAAAAGAGAAATTAAAATTCATAAAGCCTTCTTTCCTCTCATCTTCTAAATGAACTGAATAGGAATTAAAACGCATTAGTTTAATTGAATCTGTAATTAAATAAAATTCATTTAAGATTTAAGAATATTAATTCTAGAAAAATTTTCATGCTGTGAGTGTGAAGTCAATATCGATTCGTGATTTTTCAGTCTTAGATTTTGATTCAAATCTTCTGTCATTTTCTCTCTTTCCATTTTTTGAGATGATATTGATGCCCGCTTCGTAACATTCATCTGAAAAATGTAATTTTTTTTATTCCAGCTAACGTCTGTCTGCACGCCGTTTAACGACATACTCTGATGTTACATATTTTTCTCTTGCAAGTTGCTATAAGGATTCAAAAATCATTAGACTCGAGGTATTTGACGTGAGTGATATGAGATAAATTGAGTCCATATAACCTTTCGTTCAACTTTTCAAAAAGAAAAGTTTCAGTTTTAAAGGAAGTTTCAGTATTAACCTTTTGAGGTCGTATGCCTACTCTCAGCCACCATTCAAGAAGGTGCATCATTTATACATTTTATTTATTCCTTTTTTAAAATTTTAATTGTTAAAAACATCTGCATAATGTTAAAAGGATGCAGATTTATTTTTTCAGGAAAACTCAACTCAAAGCAGTTGCATGTATTTATTTTTTGGTGTAATAAACAGGTTCATATATTAGGTGAATAATTATACATCGAATTACTTTTCCGACCGCGAAGGGTTTAGCTCGTTAAATTGTCTTTAAATAAATGCTGTCCCTTTATTTGTTAATAAGAATTATGTAACATTGATGAAAAGGGTATATCTTTACCTTTGGAAGAATAAGAATTTTATGTAACGGAACCAATATCTTCAATATTCTCGATTTTATCCGTTTTCTCCACAATGTTTACTTAGTAAGCATCTCTTTAAAGGTTGATAAATGTTATTTAACATTGAAGAACAAAAATTTACATCAATAATAATTTAGAAGGGGAATGCTAATTTATATGTTCTGAAGAGGAAATCACATTTAAGAATCGTATTACAAATAAAGTCTTAATATTCATTTCGAAATATTTGTTGTTTTCTAATGTACAAAAAATGTTCATTAAAAAGTTACCTTTTTTATATGATGCAAAAGACATAAAAATCAAACTTTTTTCTGGCACATCTTAGCACTAAATTGCAGACTTTTTACCCAACACAGTCCATTTTTCAGAATTTTACCTGTTGTTTTGAATGATAACTCATCAAGTATCTCAAAGCAGTACCGATGTCACTCAAGGTTATAAAGTAATAAAACAACATTATTTTCTGTAAATAAATCAAAGTCAGCGCTTATTTTATTTCATTTCTCTGATAGATCGACGCCAGATATGATATAGTCTCTTGTAATTTAGAAAAGTGTCAGAAGAAGAAATAAAAAAAGTTGTCGAGTAAGGTGTTACTTATGTTTATTTTGATCTTGAAGTAATAAAATCCTTCCTTAAATAGACTTTCTGTTGATGGTTGTCATCTGCAACATATACGATGAGTCTGAAATACGGTAGACCATTTACGTCAATAGACGTAATTTTTCTATCACAGATAGGGAGAATAAAGATAAAGAAATTCGGAATGATGGAGTTCGAGTAAAGAAAAGCACGTATATACTTCAAAACGTTTTGACATACATTTTGTTATGATGGATGTTTACAATTCTACGTAAATATTGAACGATGTCTTTTAATTGTTGCAATTTTTATTCAAAGAAATTGAGCCAACTTACCTTTAAAAATCTAATTACTAAAATGAAATATATAGGAAGAATATCTCAAAGTATTATGAAACATATTTTTTATAGACTTTAAAATAAATGCTTCATTTTAGGCAAATTGATGATTTTCAGATTTCATTAGTAAGTTAATTAATAAATGAATAATTTTTCGTGAAAATATCATTTGTATAGTAGAAAAAGTGAAAATAATTGCTATTTATAGCTATAATTTCCATTAAAGGAATGATTATTAAAAAACTCTTCATGCAAGTTGTATTTTATTTTGATATTATACTGGATAATAAAATAATCATAGAATTCCTTATAAAATATGTAGGGTGAGTACAAAATGATAACTGGTTTTTTTAAGTAGGGTATAGGGTAACTGCATTTAATTCCATATTACATTGCATTTTAATTCCATCATTGTATTCCATTCCATTTAATTAATATCATCGCATTTTAATTCCACATTACAACATACCATATTACCCACATCAATCCAGTGGGAGTGCCCCCCCCCAAATTTTCTTGCATATTCTCTAATGCAGGTGCTATCCACAACATCTTTTCAACCTGAAAAAAATGGTGTACCTTGGTTAAGGCAGAAAATTCCTTGAATAATGTTGGCGTATGATAGTTACGCAATATTAAAATTTGGCATGAGTTTAACTTTTTTACTGAATATATCGAATGATTCTTGGTTAGTTTTTTGTCTATTAATCCCTGCCATGTTGTCAAAAGTATCCAAAATTCCAATTTAGATTTCAAACTCATTCTTCTCAATTAATTGAGACAACATTTTGTCTTAGAATCTCACTTAAAATCACATACTAAATTTGAAATATTTCCGTCATTGCTTTTATCTGCTTCAGTACAGACCGACAGACAGTCAACGTCTTATTAAATTTCGCAGGTGTCTATATTAAAAATGCTAAATCTTTGTTCTAAATTTTAGCTTTTTTATTTAGTAATTATTTAGCTAATTTATATTCGAACAGTCGGACAGACCAACTTCTTAGAATATTTTGCTTAAAATTTGTTAAAAATCTACAAATTCCGTTTTAAGCCTGTATACAAAATTTATCCCTCTGACTCAAAGTTTTTGAGTGATCTTTGTCACAGACAGATGGACAATTTCTAAAAAAATGTTTCGAGCTCAAGATATTCTAAAACGTGGAGATTCGAATTTTTTGTTGATTACTATACTTTATCTGAATTCGTATACGAGAAGGTAAAAAGTATTAGCTTTGAAAATAAACGATTCCTTATTTATAGCGAGTACATTGCATTAAAAAAATAGTTAATTTTCTATATATTTTTCTTTCGTCTACGTAATACATATGTATTACTTTCTACATAATACATATCTATACGGTGGTTCCTTTCACATCGAAGACATTGGGGTTTGTGATTGTCTTTGTTTGTATAAGCTTAGTAACACAATTCTGATACTAATGCAGCGTAGCTGGCTATGGTGGTATACACACATGGCTTTAACGTGATTTCAAAGGAAGAAACCCTTAGCTGTAAGATTTTCGGAAACACCTGAAAAAGATTAAACTGCCGGCATTCGATTTGACCAATCCAGCCTTTCTTGTTAAAACAAACCTATTTTTTACTTTTATTGCTTACTTGGAGAAAAGGTTTGCTCTTCTTAAAATGGCTCCAGAGGGGAAAGGAAAGCATTAAAATAAAGATTACTATTGCTTTTTCTCATCCGATTAGAATTAAAAAATGTAAAAAATGTTTTAATATTATACCACTTAAAAAATAACCCGATGATTATTTTGTAATTACCCAATATTGTTTTCAATTTTCTCAATAGTAATAGAAAACTAGTTTCCAGCAACTATGCCATAAGTTCAAAACTTGGAAACTGTATCAAATTATTAATCAAATAGTGAAAATTCATACAGTACTCCCCCCCCACACCACCATTTAAGTAAAAATTAATTTTTTTTCTCAGAGAAGCTAGCTATATTAAGAGTTTAAAAAGTATTCAATAACATTGTTATTCATAATGGATTTGTTAGTAAGCCGATGAATTTGGTATTTCATTAATAATAGAGGATTCTCAGATACAATAAACATAAAACCACTTCCAATGCTTAAGCAAATAAATACAAAGTTTTTGAAAGTAATTTTTGTACTTTAAAATTTTTTAATCATTGTCGTTCAATATATTTAAAAATGAGTATAAATAATTCTGATCTTTTTAAATTTCGATATAAGGCCATAAAGCTTTTATTTAAATTATGAAGGAAAAAATGCTTTAGTTATAAAGGATTTAAAATTTTTTTGGGAAATTTAAATTAATGGAAAGATTCAGAATTAATTACAGATGAGCATTAAACCGAGAAAGTATTGAATTATTAGCCATTATAAAATATATCCCATTAATATCAGTAATAATAAAACAAAGAAGCAATTTTTTGAAACGGCAAAAATATGCAAATTCTTGCTAATTTTTGAAAATCAAAAAAAAAAAAAATCTCACTCATTAATATTTTTTTATTCTTAAAATTCAGATTCATTTTTAGAGCATTTTATGAAATCGCGGGATAGTTTAATATGAACACACTGAGCAATCCTGAATATTATATGCACTAGTAATATTCAAAAGTAGACATTCATCATACTCAGTAAATAACTTTTTAAAAAATTATTTTTTTCAGAAATTTTAAACAGTTATTTATTAGTAATTATCAACAGCTTAGTTATATTAACATTTAAAATGAAACGACTAATTAAAAACTTTTAAAATATTTCGATCTTTAAAAATGTTAAATAAAACATTCTTTATTTCAAATTCTACCTGAATTTATTGGAATTCATAATCCAAATTTAAACAAGTAATAATAAACAATTTTTTTTATTCACCTCCTACTTTGGATATTATGAAAAATTTAGGAAGTTACGAAATTTATTATTTTAATTACTTTTTATTAAATAATTACAATTGTTGCTCTCGTGTTCCACTTTAAAACGGAAGGAGGAATGTAGTAGCTTCTGAGGGTATAGACCCCGGAGTTCCCGAATAACAATCACCTTTGACTCAATTCCCCCCAATGGTATAACTATTGACATGGAGAACTTTGCGGCCAGATTCGAACTCTCAGCACAAGGGATGCGACTCTAACTCCCTACCAACCAGGCTATCCCGACCTAACAATTACAAATACTATAAAGAACTACTTTAAAGGAGAAAAATTAGTTTTTAATTAATAAAAAATTAATGAATTATTATTTTTTAAAAAAACTGCGTTAACATCAATTGTCATCTACTATAAGTTTAAAAAAATTAATTTGAACTTAATTAGATGAATAAAAAGCATTTTATGAACAATTGAGAATTTGAACTTATATATAATATAGGGAGAGTGTGAGCTAATAGTAGGAACTGAAAAGGAACACGATTTCAGAAACATATTCAGGATCTTTTGGGAAAAATTACTAAAACACTTTTATAATACATCTTACTATTTATTTCCAAAATTATAGAATTTTTGCTAATTTTTGACTAATTCACACACACACTACTAATAATGAAGAAAACTTACTATCTTTTTCACCATCAAATGCTCCATCTTTTATGTTCATCACGTTTATAGCATAAGCTAGAGCTTCAGTAGCACCTATCGAGAGGACCGCACTTCATTTATCAAACATGTTGCAAAAATTTTCGTTGCTTCTACCGTTTTTCAGAGAATTTCAGAGTTCAATGAGCAATACAGTCAACATGAATGAATATATTGGTTAAAGGATAATTTCCAAAAGAGAATCTATCTATCATTTCTACAAGAAAGACTTTCCACAAAAAGTATTCTGTTTTTTAAATTTGCCATGAAATCTAAGGCTTGAAATATAATCTAAAATTGGGTCCAGATTATGTTGCAAAAAAAACTTCACACCAAGAAGGTATTGTCTATTTAAAAGATTGTCTAAGTGAAATACACAAAATGAAAGGGAAGCTTAAAATTGCTGGCCAATAGAATAATTCACTGAACTTAAAGAAATGCAGCATAGCCAGACCAATTGTGAATCCACCAATTAATAAAAGAACAAAGTATTAGTGATTATTTTTCTAAGATAAAGTTCTAAAAAGAAAAAAAAAGACAAAGATATTCAAGTGTACTAGATTTTGTATTTTTTAATAAGCAGGAAGTTTTGTGACCAATTTGAAATGCAAGTTATTTAATGACCTATGTCAAAGCCTGAAAAGCTACTGCTGTTTTTTTAAGTTGTTGCTGTTTTAAGTTTTTCTCTAAAGCTCCAAAGAACAAGAAGAGAAGTTTGATTTCATCAGTTTGAACTTTTTCAATGGAGAAATGTTGCGTTCATACATTGTATTTAAGTCAATAAGCATAGGTTCAATAAAAAGCCCCGGGAAAAATATTAGCAGCCTCTTTTTCATTCAAATCAATGAAAGAAAGGACTTAAGGCAAATGCACAATAAGATGTTGAAACTGATGAGAAAGAAATCTTAAATTTGACCAAAATACTCCAGCTGGCTTATTGCTGAACGTAGGTATTGTTGTATTCTATGAATCTTTGCAGTTTAATACATAATTAAGTCCCTCTCCTTCAAGTATTATTACACTTTTTTTCGTGAAGTAGATTTTGGTCAGGACCACATTAGGCATGGAATTCATCCATTTCGTTGTAATTATTTTAAGTTGGAACTTGGGAGGCGAATAAAGTCATTTTTTTCATGCACAAGAGCTTCATTCAATTGACATTTCTGAATCCCCTTTTCTGTAAGGTATGTAAATTAAATTAATTTTGAGATAAATATTCTCTAAACCAAGTACAAAATGTTAAACTGACTAAGATTCTTGGATAAATACAAGCATATCCTGTCGCAATGAGATTGCTTTTAAAAAGACAGTTTGGGTAACCAGTTGAATGTAGACATGCTGACGAATGCATGAGGTATATGCTTTCAGTATATATACTGTAGTTATGAAGTTATATATTATGAAGTAAGGAGCTGTAAAAGAAGTAAAAACATGAACGTATCTCATTATTCATGAAGTTTCTCTGTGATTGGAGTTGTTTTAAAGAAAGGCTATTTAAAATGAACCGGTGAAAGATTTTGTACTCTAAGCAATCGTACTATTTTAAGTTTTGTGATATTACTTGAGATTCTCAAACTTTTCGGGATTTTTGGAAACATTTGGAGGTATCAGTGCGAAATTCGCAATTATTTCAAAGATCGCCCCTATATTGTATGAAAAATTTCATTTCACGACATCCGTTAACTTTAAAACAGCTCTTAAATACTTTCTCTATCTTTTGAAGAGTTGCTTCTTTTTCAGTTTTGTTTTTCTGTTGACTCATTGATACATAGATTATATTTACAATGTAAGGGATTCCGAATCTAGTAATGAATGACGAATCATTGGTAAAAATAGTTTTGAACAGCATTTTGGGCTTTGTTTCTATGGTTTCTCAACTTCTTTCTCGATAGTAAAAAATTCAATAAAGAAGTTATTATTGCCGTAATTTTCAAATTTAAATTTCTCTCGTAACAATTAGCCATATATATATACTCATCTTCAAAAAGTTCAAAGATCAAATTTTGTAAAAGCTCTGCGAAATTCTTGAAATAAAGATAAATCCATCCAAAAAGATACAATAATGCGATACATCGTAGTTAAAATCCTAATGCAGGTTTTATATTGAAAACAATGTTACGTTTTTTGTAAGCAACATCATGATTCTTAGTTTTAATGCCAGTTGTTATCAGTAATTCCAGCCATATACTTCTTGAAAGTCTAATTTAAAAATTTGTATTTTCAATGAAAACTACATATATTTTAATCTTCCTTATTTTTCGAGGTGTAACATTTTTTTGCAACATAATATCTGGCTTCCTTTTGTACAAACGAATACTTCTATAGCTTGAAGCACGAATTAAATTAATAAGAAATAGTTTGAATAATGTATTTTTATTCGATATTTTCCACCATCGATCTCTCTTTAGTATAATATTTTGAATAAATCAGTCAGAAAATGTAAATCCATAAAAGCACATTTTCCATTCATCATATTGTGTTCTTTTGGTAACATGGCTTGAAAGTATATTTTAAGTAATAATAATCAGCAATATTTCGAAGAGTATACTTTGTCTTTGATATCCTTTTACTAGTAATAACTCATCAATTGATGTATCCCAAATGAATCAGTAAGAAAGTGCTAATTCAGAAACGCACTTTTTCAAAACATCATTTCTTGGGTCTTTTGGTAATTTTGACCTGAAATTATATTTTGAGTATAGTTAATTTTAGGATCCCTCATTTTGCATAAAGAAGAAAACTACATCATCTAATATATGGTGGGTACTACAATAATTGCTTCCAATTTTTATTGATGCTTATCTTGTCTGTTCGTAAACATATAATTCAAGAAATAGATAATTTTTTACAGAAATTTCTAATCAAAGGTCGTCTGAATATTCAAACACATTCTTCTGTAATTTCATACAATGCCGAATTCTCTACAGTAAAAGTTGCAAAATTTTTTGCATAGATTGATGTACGAAAGACAGTAAGATTTCTAATGTGGTAACTGGGGAAACATTTAAATGCATATTATATTGTTATACTATAGAAAATAAAATTAAATTACTCTAACTAAAGGTTATTTCCAGCTAGTATTTCAAGATGAATTATCGATCTGCAAATAAGTAAGAACTTCCTTCAGTAAAGTTTAAAGTACGAAAATTCATTTCAGAACAAACAAAAAAATACAGCCGGCAAATTAAAAAATTCATATGAAATGCAATGAAATAACTCCTTTAAATACATTGTTTTTTAATGTCTTAAAATTCAAATGAAAAAAATCTAAAATGCAAATTGATACACAAGAATAACGTTGTTTAAGGAATTATGCACATTGAAAAAACAACTTTTATGTAAATATCAGCTATGCTAAGAATCTATTCTGCCATATTGAGAAATCGACATAAATAAAATGTGTGTTTAAAAAACTTACCTATTGATTCTGAAATTTTAATTAAAATAACAAAACATCAAACATTTGAAAAAAACCCAGATTTCTTTTTCAATGGATAAATAATTGAACTTTACTTCTAAAGAATCATATCGTATATTTTTAGATATGCGATAATAATGCTTTGCATGTATTTTAATATACTAGCAGATAAAAATAAAATGCAAAATCTGAAGTTAATTGTTTTCAAAATAAGTGTTAGTAACATTTCATATTATTATTATTATTATTATAAGTTTTACCAACAATCTGTTATTGTAAGTTAAATGGAAAAGCAGCTGCTACTTAGTGTTTTGAAATTGGATTTGTAATTAACATTCGGAAATCGAAACTCACTTCTCAAAACGACACCTGCCGCCTCGGGGTTATCCTCTTCACCATTTGGTTGTAGAGTAACAGAAGCCTTTTTAGGCTCCTCCGTGTCTGATGGAGGTTGTATTTCTATATCTACAAAGTAAAAATAATAATAATAAATTGCTTGACATAATCTAAAACTTGTTTATAAAAGAAAATAAATATGGAGTTGCTTTATATACAAACCAGGAACTTTGGGTGATTTGTTTTTGTATCTGTTATAAATAATGCGACTAATGATGACTACCAGAATGTACAAAATGTAGAGGGCAATGAAACCTGTTGATAATTAAATAATGGTTAGTATATTAGGCAATAAAATCAGGAAATTTATTGTCAGTCTCTAAAGTGAACAAAATATTAAGAGCTTCTAGCAGTCGATTCCCTGAAAGTAATCCCACTTTATTTTACTAGAATTTCATGAAAATTGATAAAGCCTGCCTCTTTTAAATGCATAAAGGAGAATGTAATAAAGAGCAAGTTAAATATCAGTAAAATTTTTTATCTAAATAAAAAAAAATCCCAATTTGTTAGAAAAAGAATCAAAAGCATTTTGATGTTTCAAACTCGGATAAACAGTAAAAAAGTGGAATGAATGAACGGTATTTCAAGAAACTTTGTATTTATTGGTATAATTTTTTGGTATGGAGTAAAGTTTCTCCTTTTGATTAAAACGTGGTATTTCTATATGTTTTGATCCATAAAATAACTTCATAACCACTGAATCAATTAGTCTAAATTCTTGAAAAAATGAAGGTTAAAACTTAAATATTACATCTCTTCACCAAAAAAGCATTCTATAAAATAATGCCTATAGCATTTACTTCATAAAACCATAGTTAAGCATAAATTTTTAACTATTCACTTAAAAGATAAAAACGATTCATGTAATTATTGGAATTTTTCCCAATGAAATGATAGTTAAAAATGTTACTTTATTTTAAACTAAAATTTAAAAAAAGCAACCTTACAATGCTCTTTTTTCAGTCATGCATCGTTATACAAATGATGTAAGAGGGGGAAAATAAAAAATAAACTTATTTTATTCAATGTGCATATTTTTGTTCACAATTAACAGTGTGACAAAAGAACCACATTCTAATTTGTCAAATTTCCTTATATTGTATCTATGAAAATAAAAGCAATAATTAATTATTTAATTTAACTATTATTAATTATTAATAAACTAAATTTAACTTTTTAATTTAAGCGGTCGATGGAGATTGATATTCAATGTTGAAAACGGCTGCATCTTTATTCCATGTTGTAAGCGAATACTTAAATTGCTACTCACAATATTTAACTAAATATTGTTAAACGTTGTTAATAATTTATTGAGTTATTATTTAATATCTTAGTATATTATTTATAACTTATTGAGAAAGTGAGTTTTTAAAAATAGTTTGGTACATTTTTTAATTTAACGAGGAATATAAAGTATTAAAATTCTTTTGTGCTACAGATTTTCACAATTTGATAAAATAATAAAATTTCAAACGATAGACAGTTTTCTATCGTTTGAAAGTAATATTTTATATAAAAGAATTTTTAACATTAAAAATAATTTTAAAGAGATGAAATGAAATTGGATATGTTTGTGCTATAATATTATGTATAAAAGAATTTTTTACACAATAATATTGCATACATTTAAGAAGTGTTTATTTATGGGAGTCCTGGAATTTTTGTGAATATCAATATTAAATATATTTTTGCCCTCGCGTACACAAATTACATTTCAACAATCGATTAGATATACGATGACGTTAACATTTATTATAAATCATTGTTATAAAGATTCAAATTTTGTTCATAAATTCAGATCTATTAGGAAAGCTTAAATGAAGGCTTTTCTGACAGTTAAAAGCTATATTTCATTAATAAAAAAACATGACAATAATTTCATCCTGAGTAATGTTGGGTATATCAGCTTATTTATAAATGTTATCATGATAATTTTTACAAAGTTGCTTTCATAATCACATGTTAATTTGATTAAAATTACTTAATAAAATGGATAATTGCTGCTTTAATTAAAAGAATTTTTCAAAACACATAGATGAAATAAAAGTAGTAATAGGATTCAAATATTTGATATACGAAGTGATTAATTTGGTCTATTTAGAGCATTAATGTTCTTGCATAAAAGTGGTATATTTAAAGATTCTTAGATATGTCAATAAAACGCTTTTAGTAAGCCGTTAGACTTCTAAGCCAATGCATACTATTCACCGAGTCTATTTGCATCAAATTCACAAACAAAGGGATAAAGAATAAAATCATGAAACCGAATTAGATAGTCAGTTTGGGAGAGGATTGTCGAATATTCTGGAAACGAATTTATTTTCCTTTCACTGAATGAGAAATTTCTCTGTGTTAAGTATTGCAATAAGGCTAAAAAAACACATTTTTCTTGACGATATATTACTGCTTAAACGCATAAACTTCCAGATGACTAGAAATTTCAACGCAATGTAAGCCGTTGTTTCATAACCATAACAAGTAGCCTTTGTTTTTTACTGTTTTCATAGTAACAGAAAATGCACCAATTTTAACGTTTTCCTTTCAATGTTATAAAGAATGCCTGACTGTCGACATGTCGCGGGGATTTGTAATACAAGCCAATGAATAAATAATATTTAAATATGCATTATTCAATGACATTGTTTAAGAAACTATCAGAAACTTCTAATGACTTACATTGTAGATTAAATATAAATTTCTATCTCAAGATTTTGAATACGAGCTATTTATATATTCTATGTCTATTTAGTTTGAATGTAATTTTAAGAAGAAATAATAACTATGCAAGCAGTTCTGGATCAAACTCAAATTTATTGATTATGTACTCAAAACTTAACCACAAATGATTTCTTTCTTCGACATGGATTAATAGAAAACTCGCTGTCTAGTTTTTATTCTAGATTTGTAAATGGGAAAATGCTAGAATTTATTTTATTATCAGCATATGTTTAAACTCAACAGAAAATAGCTCATAAGATTTCGATCACATCTTAATTTTTAAAAATATCTAAACAATTTTATTAAGCTATAGGTTGATTAGGTATTTATGCATTATTGTCGTATGATCGTTTGTTTATTATTATTAATTTTATTATTTATCATTCTTTTGTGTCAATAATATGGGCCTTTCAAATATCTGCTACTGATTTGGCTAATTTTCCTAAATATGAAGATATAAATTTATTTGTTTATATAAATATATTAAGTTATGTCATTAAACTAACACATAATTGTACAAAATAATGGTTTGCTAAAGGAAACATTATCTACTGAGCATTTTATATTAGAAGATATATTAGAATGCAACAAGATAAAGATAGTTTAAACCATCTCTCTGCAAATTCTTATTATTTTAAATTGTTTCAATGAATCTTAAGAACAGAATCATATTTTACTGAATTTTAGACAGAAAACAATATATAATATTCTAATACCTACCTATTGAGTGCAAAAGTGTAACTTCGCCATAGTAAAACCTTAAGAATGTCCAAAACGCTGCGCACACATAAAATATTATATCTCTTAAAAATGGCCTTTCCATTATTTTAAATGGTTTGCTAACAATGATTGATCCAGCAACGACAGATGTGACGAATATACCGGCACCTAGAATAATTAAAATATACATTTTAATTTATTAGATAATTCAGAAAATGACAGTGCGAGTTTAATAAAGTGTAAACTATTATTGTTTTATAGTGTCTTAGTTCTATTTATTGTACAGGATTAAAAGAAAGTGACAACAAAATTTTTTCTTCCTTCGAATTTCTTGAATTACAAAAGACATTTCAAGTTTTTTTTTAAATTAAAAAAATAACTACACATTCTTCGGAGCGTTAAAAGTGTTAGTACTACTTATAAAATGATAAACAAAATTAGTTTTATTGTTGTTATCAGTTCAAAATTTAGTTGTTTTTTGTTTTCTAATTCATAATGTTATAGAATTCGAAATCTAATTTTTCAGTTATGATTGCATAAAAGAATACCGATGTTTTATTAAGATATTTTTTTTAATTATCAAAAAGTAAGTATAGGTGAGACTCAATAAAGTTATTACTCATTCCTAAATATCACCCCTTAGGGAAATACTAAAAAAAATTTATCGGTGAGGGTTATTTGTACTAAAATTAACTGGTATTTTTTTCTATTACACAGATTGTAGCCGTGATTCATCTGTTATACATTTAAAAATTAAATCTTTTGTTTTTCATATAGTTACCTATTTTTTTTATTTGACAAATTTAAATTTTTATTAATATTGTTACAAGCGGGTGAGCGCTGCGAAAGGCACCGAAGGAGAAGGTGTTGGCGACGGCTAACGAAGAACTTCGCACCATCCGAGTTGATTTGGCGAAAAGAATAGTCTGGTTTCCGCTGGATCGTTCATGAAGCTCCATATGCTTTTGGGCGCTCGCTCGGCTATATAAGGGACGGGCTGCCGCAGTTTTAGCAATTCCTTTCGGAAGAGTAGCGACTCTTTGTAGCAAAGGGATTACTTCTCTCCATTGTTATTATTGAGCTGTGTTTACGTTTGCTGTTAACGTTGTATAATTGAGCTGGCTGTGATTTACTATTTGCTGTGCTATACGATATCTGTTTTGCAGTCCGTGTTTATTGTGCGTAAGGCTTGCATTTACACTGTTAGTGACTGTTGACTGCTGGATTGTTTATTTTATCTGAAGTTTTCCTTTATCAAGTCATCCTGTAAATAGATGTCAATAAATTTGTTTGTGCTGTCCTCAAGTAAAGTCCATTCAATTCGAACCCGCTATGCTAAAAACGTAACAAAATGCTTTGAAATATTCCCATCCATTTTCAAACAGGCTTTTTTTGTATTTATCGACTGTTAATAAAACTATACTAAACCCTTATTTTAGGCTGTTTTTCCATTTGGAACATTTCAGAAAAAATTCCTTTGTGAATGTGTTTAATTTGTCTTTCAATTGCACAAAACTTCAATGGTAAATTATGTTGAATAATCTATTATATATAAATTGCCTACAAATGTATATTACTATTAATCTTTTTACTCTGTGAGAGATAATATTTGAGGCATGCAAAAACGGAATATTAATTTTTTAATAAATCTTGCAAAAAAAATTGTATGATGTCACTTGCCCAACATTTTTTGGAACAGAAGACATTGACACTTATTCTAAAAATTTTTAGTATTAACTCTTTATTTTACAAATGGAGAAAATTTCAGAAGAATTCTTCCCAACCGCGAATTCTCATTCAAATATATTATATGAAAGAATGAAGTGTGATGTCAGACAGCTAAAATTTAGATCTGGCAATCGTGGTTTCGCATTCTAATTCTATCGAAGGTATCTCTCTGTATGCTTATGCGCAATAAATTTTCAGTCCTGGGTCAACTCTCTCGTGTAGCTTTAGTGCGAAAATTTTGAGCCTACAGTGATGATCATTTGTCATCTTGGTTATCTGACTTTAATTTTACGCCCTTACAAAGTATGATATAAATCTGATAAATTGATCGAGTTAAAAGCTATGAAGATTTTCAATAAAACATTCACAATATCAAATAGTAAGGAAAGAAAAAAGAAACCTTTCTTGCTTGCCTTGTAGCCCGGTTGTGTGAAGTTGTCAAGTAAGTGTCAGTTGAAAGTATTTTCTTTAGGAGAATCTTGGCATTCATACTACATTTATTGCAACTGAAAAATCTGGCCACTTGCTTATATTTCATTTTAAACAAAATTTTCATATTTTTTTTCTAAATTCTTTCATTAAAATCTCATTAGATGACGTTTGTTCATTTTTTGAAAATATCCTTTTATGTTGAGTTGATATTATTCATGCCATTTCTTCCATGCATCTGTGTACTTAGATAGTCATGAACTTCGAAATTTTTTGGAAAACTATGAAACGTTTTTTGCAAAAGAAGTTCTGAAATTGGAGCTCCTCTTTTTCTAATTTTTAAGCCAAATTCCAAAATCATCGTTCAGTTTTTAATAATAGCTCCTCTCTCCTTAAATTCTGCTCATGTCATCCTGATTGAAATCAATTTTTCATTTAGTTTTCCTTTCTTTTTTTAATTGCTAAAGACTCGACTATCGATTCTCAATAATATTGGTTAATCATTCACCGATTTATAAAGAATTTCACGATTTTAAAATCTCCTAATAAAAAAAATATCCTCCTCTGAAGCAGCCATCCATCATCATTCAGCCATATAGAAAACATCAATCAAATTTTAAATGATTAAAATAAACAAAACATATAAAAATGGATGCGATTCATTGCCACAGTGATCTAGTCAGATTAGTCTCCAACAATATTAATTATACTGTCGAACGCGTTCCGCTCATCCTTGACGCCGTATAAACAACGAAATATATGCTCATTTACAGAAACAACTACACAATTTACCTACTGTAAAAACTTACATCTTTCGCTTTATGATTTTTCAATTCCTGCTGTTAGTTCACACTCTCCCTATATAT
>JAOUZG010006274.1:35362-52264 GCA_026289955.1 Argiope argentata
TAATAAAATACTTTTTATTCATCCATTCAAGATCAAATACATTTTTTAAAACTTGTAGTGGTTGACATGTGATGTTAATACAGTTTTTTAAAATATTAATTTATTAATTAAATTTAATTATTTTTTAATATTTTAAGAAGAGTTTTAGCAGTTTGTAATGAAAATTGAAATCAACAGGCAGTAGCTCAATCGGTAAAATGCAAGAATTTCAGTATTTTTCACGTAAAGGTAAAGAATAAGAGCTCAATTCTTGCGAAAGTCAATAATTTTTTGATAAATTATTTATATTAATTGTAATTATTTAATAAAAAGTAACTAAAATAAAAATTTTCTTTGTTAACCTAAGTAGGAATTGACTTGATATTCTACTTGGCATAAATTAAATATTTGGAGAAACTTAAAATACAAACTTACCGAAAAGGGTACCGATGACAAGCTCAGGCCGACCTTGTTCTGTACCAGCAACAGATGAGAAAATATCTGGAGCGCCATTTCCAAATGCTAGGAAAGTTACACCCTGTAGAATTTCTGTCAAGGAATATCTTTTGAATTTTTTAAAGTATATATTGGTGTAAGGATAAAGGAAGAAGGTGGGGGGTACAGATGTTTTAGACGTCGCTCTTGGGGGTGCCGCGAATACAGAATAATAATCCATCCATTTCCCTTTCCAACATTCAGTATAATGACAGAGAAGAAAGATGTCCTAGATGTAATAAACACTTACAACTTTATATTAAATGCATTATGTTTTAGATTCAATCTATAATCTTTTCAGAATAATGATTTCAAAGAAAAAAAATTATTATTTTGTAAAGATGTGGAATGAGTTTATGGATAAACTGTAGTTTTCAGCATGAAAATATTTTATTTTAATATATTAGTATGATATAAAAATAGGCAGATAAATTGATAACCTTAGGAAAAATTAGATATAATTTAAAATTTATAAAACATAAATAAAATAATGTTCATTTCCCATATCCGTATATTATTTAAATTTATTTTTTAACTCTCTAGATGTTATTGTTCGCGGGATAAAGGTAATTGCGTCATAATCTGTTACCGATTTCTTAGTAAGAATAATTGCGTCATAATCTGTTAACTAGAATATTAGTAATTTCTCGTTAAATCATAAAGCTGAACTTGTTTGAAGGAATTTCTCAATAAATGTGAAACCGGCTATCACTTTCCTCTCTAAGGAATACTTGAAACAATGCAACAGTGACGCAATCATTTTCTACCTCCATTTAAAGAAATAAAAAATTCCCAATAATATACTGGAAAAAATCTATAATATTAAAGTTTAAAATAAAAGAACAGAAAATGTTCATTTGAATAGCTCTAATCATAAAAAAAACCTACGCATGAAGCAAGAGAATTATCCTCATTTGAAGATTTAACATCGAAATAGAAAAGATAAATGCATATTATCATGTAAAAATGATCTGACTACAAGCATTAATAGATCTAATCTAAAGGTTAACGCGCTTTTTTGCAGAAAGGAAGGAAAAAAATGTCTAATAAATTGTAATTTGTAATTAACGTATGTAAATAACTTTCTTTACACCATATTGCAATTAATAATCCTACACGTTTCAGATTTGAAAAATACCATTAAATAAAGGAATAGTTGTTTTCGGTATGTACGGATACACCTAGATTAGTTTTTTTTTTGACATATTAAAACGTATATTTCATTTATACTCGAAAATTTAATACAGCTGGTTATTCAACAAAATAGGCATACTTTGTTTCCATGGATTACAACATTTATTTAAAATCGTGACCGATGCAACAGCCTCTTGCATAATTCAGAAGAAGAAAAAACTACGAAGTTTTATTGCCTAAGTGTCAACTGCAAGACAATGGGGGAATAAGAGATTACCATCCGAAAGTTCGGATCTTTACTAAATTGAGTTTTTATTTAAAGGTTAATCCTTCTTTACTGAAGCCTGTTCTACTTGTTCCTCTGCTTGTTCGGATAGAGAGAGATTATAAGTAAACTTGAAAACAATTGGTTTTAACTTGATTTTTTTTCTTCTGCTAATATTGCTTAACAGCAGGAAAACCAATAAACAACCAAGGGATATTTCATCGCATCGAATTGCCGCATCATAAATACTTAATTTCTTTGTTTCAAGATAAACAAATATCTCTCTTTGTATTCTATTTTCAAACAGAATCATCAAAAATTTCAGCTTTATGTTTGATTTCTCCGAAGAGAATGAATTCCATTCTATCAAAAAGTACGTTGACCAAAGCTATCCTTCCTTCACTTTTTGAAGGAGAAATATGAATTTCTCCTGCACGATGAAAGGTTCTTTTGAATTTATTGCAAGTCAAAAAAAAAATTACCACGATGGCAAGTCAATACGAATTTATTATACGGCTTAGAAAAAATTATCTATAAATTTAAAGGTGGTATAAGACAGACAAGGTAGAGAAAGAGAAATTATTTCTTTAAAAGGTGATGTAAGACGGTACACAATGAAGAAAGCAATGGTATAAGACTAAATAAAGTAGATAAAGAGGTATTATTACTTAGCAAAGAACTAAAAACATCAACTTTTATACATTTTCTCATCTTATGCAATTAATTTTTTAAAAACCGGAAACCAATTTTGAAAATCGATAAATTATCTGTTATTACTCCTTCGAGCCAAATATGTTAAAAATTGAACTGTCGGTAAAGAAGTCAACTAATGTCCACTTGATTTTCATTGAGTTCACCTAACAGTGTTGTTTTAGATTATACTAAACATTTTGAATAAAGAAAAAAATCATGATGTTTCAAATGGGCATAATGGAGAGCGCAGGTGTTTTATCACGTGTTTGACGTTTTAGGAATTGTCACTATATACAGAAAGCTGATTAGAAAGCGAAACCAATTCATTCCTTATTAATAACAATTAAGCTTGGAGAGTTTGATTCTGGACTTTTTGAATTGTAAATCGTAATTTCGCAAACGTTGAATTTCAGAAATATATAAAGAGTTCAGGTTAACGTTTCGACTAAACAATAGGAAAAAATGTTTCAGAAAATGTTCTTAATTTAATTCAATAATTTTTAATTACTCTGAATAAAATTTAATTATAGTTAATTTTCTAACATATTTTACCCCGAAAATGTATCGGGAATAGAAAAAGCTCGAACTTTTGTGTTATACAATATATAAGCCGAATTTATTTGGATTAGATTTCGTATGAATAATAGTTTCCCGTGATCAGTTGAACAGTCTTTTCTTTTCATCACTAGGATTTCTTTAGAATTCAAAAAGCCTAAAAATATAACATACCTAGGAGCCTAAAAATATAACATAAAACTTTAAGGGAAATAAAAATTACAAAAACAGAAGTACTATTACAAAAACAAGTAGATTTTTAAAATATGAGGCTTCAAGTCCGAAACAATTTTAATGCCCTTTTCTATGCCCCAAAACGTAAATTTGCTGTCGACTCCTTACAGTGATAACTCAAAGATTTTGAGTCTCAACCTTGCCTGTAGCACTTGTACGGAAAACCAGTATTACATATGTTAGTAAGTACATGTTATAAAGCTATACTGAGTGTGACGTCAGTACAGCTTTATGATATGGAAAATTTTAACAGTACAGCATTACAATGGGAAAAATTTTCGGCATTGCATTTAAAACTGCTGCGATGTGTTAATAAAAATTTAGAAACAATTCTTCTGAAAATATTTGTTGAAAATTAATAAAACAAATTAATACACCAATTAATTAATTAATAAAATAGAAAGGATTACTGTATTCTTGTAAAAATTCAAGGTATAATTTAAAATAAAAATAATAAGTTAAACTTCTTGGTTTTTTCGAAATTCTTTAATTTCTTATTTGCTATGACAAGTATTAAAAAAAGAGAAAAAATTTCAATAAAGCGTATAGAAAATACTTAATTGGCAAGAAAAGAAATCAAAAGAATTTTTCATAGAAAACCAGGTTACAAGAAAGGAAAAAAAAAGTTTTATTAGGTTTCGTAATAACAATATTGTCACTGAAAGGTAAATTTCACTCTGTTGCACACCCATATACAAGTTTAGCTCGATTCAAAAGGGTTTAGGTTGATAAGTTTCAATCACCGTTGTTCTTTCATGCTTTAAATGACGAAATACTGTTTTTCCTTGGGTTTTTTGCTAGACGCAAGTGTTTTGTTCCACGAGAACATCGTTTATTTCATAACCCTACAGTGTAAAGAAAAAATGTCCCGAGGTAAATGAATATTTTCAACCCTGAACTTGAAGGTCTTAACAAAGAGAATGCGAAAGAATTTTATATATATATATTTCGTCAAAATTCCGAGAAGTAATTTAAAGAAAAATTGTTGTTTAACGAAAAGAAATTATCTGAATAGAAAATAATGCTTTAATAAAAGTAAATAAAATTAAAAGGATAGTATTCCTGTTAGAATTGCCTAGCATTTGGAACATTTTTCACAACTGTTTTTGGAAGCGCAATATTTATAAATATCAATAAAATTAAATAAAAAATTGATGCAATGCGAAATAAAAATATGGATGTTTTTAATATGAAAAACTTCTTAATATAACTATTAAAAATAAATGAAATTCATATTGTTTGCATTGATGCACTTAGAAATATCGCAGAAAATATCATTACGTATCTATAAAGTCGGAATATTAAAAAAAGGTCTATACTAGAACGTTTTGATAAGAAAATGGATGTAGTAAATGTCTACATATGTTGAAATTTAATTATTTTAATATAATATAATATAATGCGGGCTCCTAGTATTCAACTACGTTAAAAAATACTTCATCAATAAAATTTACTAAAACCTACGTTTTTTAATCAGAAAAGTTATCTGAGCTTTAAATATTCATTTTTTAGATTAAAAAACATAATTAAGGAAATATTAAAGCAGAATTTAAACTGTGCTATAATTCTTATTATTGAAAAAAAAATCTGACTTAGACACGAGGAGGAAAATGTAGAATGAAATTATTGTATTAGTGTAGTAATTTCATTTTGAAGATAAATATTAATATGGTTAACGGTACATGAGGTCCCTTGCTGTTTCGCCTATACAGAACACCATTGTTCTGATTCGAACGTAAAACATTAAAATTTTTATTCTTTAATTTCCAAAGTCCGAATCTCTTTCGATTGGAAAATGAATTTAGTTTTATTAATGGAAGACCACATTCAATCATTTTTAGTTGGTTTGATATATTTTTTTGACTGTTAACAGTTTTTTCTTCTATTTTTGTAATTATATTTGGTAATTATTAAATAAGCGAATTTTTTAATTACTTAGCACAAAAAAACTTTTCAATTATTTTTTTATTTTATCCCGAACTGCTCTACTATATTAAAATACTAATTGTAATTACAGAGATCCAATTTCATTGTAAATATTTACACTAAATAAAAAGCAGATTTCATTTTTTAATCTTTTTATTATCTTACGCCATAATTATTTTAGGATTTGGGAGTAAAATTATAATCCTTCAAATATTAACTGTTTGAAATTAAACTACCTTTTCAAATTAAAATATAGGTAAAAAATATGTTCATTAAAAGCGCATCAAATAAACAGTTTTTTATATATATATTTTAGAGATGTATGTTAGAAATAATTTATTTTTGGAATAACCGTTCATTCGTATTTGAAATAAATTTTTTTAATTCGGTTGAGAAAACATCCATTGTTGATCTTGAGTGAAAGTTTAGAAAAAAAGTTCGAGAAATATAGAAATGACTGCAGTTCTATATTTAAGAATATTGAAAACAAAAATTAGAAAAACAGGTTCTGTTAAGTCACAGCCTGATTGAACTACAGAATAGAATTGCCTTTTCTTTCAGTAATAACTATGAACATGTTGACAGTTGATCAATAAAAAAGGCTTTTATTATTTATTCTTCAAACGGTTTTTTTATTGTACACATTTATTTAGTTATAAGCATTTTAAATTACAGGTAACTTTGTGGATATCGTATAAATAAAATATTAGGAAATATTGTATGTATATTAAATACGATTTTCTATTATGTAAATAGAATAAGATCAAGTAACATAATGTAAGTTAATGAATTCCTGATTAAGCTTTAAAGAAAAGATTTGTTGTAAAGAAAGACCCAGCCTCCACCAGGGAATAGAAACAAGTACGAATTTTGAAAACAGCAAATGAGAAGGAATAATCATTCTCTGTACTTCTGAAACAAAAAAGCTCGTACACAATAATACATGTACTTGAATTCCTCATTATGTCTTCTCGAGAACTGATTGATTTTACTCAGAATTCCAGGAAACAAAATAAGCAACGATATTTTTATTCTTTCTCCGTCCAATGAGAAAACATTCAATTATTATTCCCAGTGAAGTTTACTAGAAAATTATTTTATATCTTTTCTGTAAGGAAGTTATGGAAACGTGAATTTTTAATTCTTTTTTATTTGGCTTTATAATTTTTATTATATTCATTTTTTTCTTCAAAATTTGCATTAGTATTGTTGAGACAATTAATTTCAAGAATGGAAAGAGTAATAACAAGAAGAATTTTATATAATATGCTTATACACCTAAAAAGATTTTGTGACATAATTTCACATAAAAACAACATATTCTTAAACAGACAAATATTTCATTACTAAAAATAAGAAAATGTTAAAAAATATTCAAAGAAAAGCACCCTTCGTGCTAAAGAATGTATTATAAATGGATACTTCATAAGTGAAAACTACATTTACACCTTCACTGCGGTTATATTGTATGAATTCAAAATAATAAATAATAATAATAATAAAAAAATGTATCGGAATAAAAAAATATGTTATGTAATTTATCAAACAGAAAAATCTTAAGAATTTGAATTTTTATATTCTCAAGCTAAATCAATGTTATAATTTTCTGTTCCAGCTACATAATACTAACAAATAATCTTAAATTTGCGATTATAAAATGGAAAATGTTCCTAAGTTCTAAACCCAGCCATGAAAATCCCTTTTTATAAACTGCAGTTTAGTTTTGCATTTCAAGACATTTTTAATATTTAATGATTTATTCTAATCATTTTTTATTTGTCACATTTGGGAAAACGTATTTTTTTCTATTATGACTCCCGATGGCCAGTCTTCACCTTCGCTTTTTATAAATACTCTAATAACTAAGTGAATGCAATTAAATATAAGAATCTAGCCAACTATAGCAGATAAAGTGAATATTGTTATATTATCTTATAATCTATAGAATTTGCATTTAAAAAAATTATTTATGTGGCAATTAGGAAAATAAACTTTTTCAGTCGATATGCTTGAGATCTAGGCAGCTGTTTCTGTTCCAGCAGCTAGTCAGAAATACAGCTTCTGCCTAATCAGAAATACAGCGTGAAAATTTAAAAAGGAACAGCGAAAATATTTTGAAATATTTCATCTTTTTTTTTAACCGGCATCCATTCCAAAGCTTTTTAGTGGATAACGATCATCTATCTTTTTTATTGTAGCATTTTCCCGTTAATATGAATAGTTAAATGTAAATCATTTAAGGCAAAATTCAAAATCACGATTTAAAAAATGAAGAATATTTTCTTGTGATTAGAATGTACGCTGATTAAATGATTCTTTTGACAAGAATATAAATTGATTAAACTGAAGCAAATTAAAATATTAGTTTCAAAATTGTTAAAGTTAATATTATTTAGACATGTTTAGGCTTTAAAATACTTTTGATTTAGGATTTGCTGTTAAATTGATTCCAATTTTATGATATTTAAATATAAGTTTAATAAATAAAAACTAAGAAAGGAGCTAAAATTAAAGCACAGTTAAAGATTTAAAATTATATATTGTATTCTTTATTTTAGATCGCATTTAGTATTTATAAGATCTTTTTATATAATTAGAGTACAAACTTCGATAATTCAAACTTAAATGACGAAATTAATTTTATCTTGTTACAAAACAAAGCCAGAAAAGCGCTGTTACTGAGAGTTTATGTGTAAATGACCTCGTTCACAAATATTAAATTGCGTACTCCAAAACTCAGGCGAAAAGTTACGTTTATTACAATTCCATTTATTCTTTTAGTTACAACATCACACAATTCAACACGATTCCACTCTAAGTCCTTGTCAAAAGAAAATACGGAGCAGAAACACATATTTACAAAAGGAAGTAGCTGTCAGTGTCACGTCATACGCTGTTGTTAAAAAAAGAATGCTTTCTTTATTTGAACAAAAATGTAAAAGATAGCTTTTTACTCTGTATTGTAACTCGTATTTTACTTTACCTACGCATTTTTTTAAAGCTGTAATTAGTTTTGCTTTTGACCAGAAGCAGATTTACTTTCTATTACGACTCTTTCTTTCTTTGTGTTTGAACTTGTTTGAGTAACAATGTTTTAAAAAAGTCTCAGTCGAGTCCACAGGCAAATGAAAAACAACTGACAGGTGAAAATGCTCGTAACGGAGGGTGAAATAAAAACAGCAATAACAGTTTACTCTTTTGAATCATCAGAAAAGAAAATAGTATAAATTGTAGCATTCTGCCACCCGAGAAAAAAAGAATTTAAACAAGCTTTCAGAAAGTATATCTCCAATTAATCTCCTTTTAAGTAAAATTTCAGACCTCAGTATTTAGAAGGAAAAAATTAAGTAATATTGAGAATAAAAATAATATTCCAAATAGTTAATATGATAATTAATAGGTACTGTAGTTCTAATCGATAACTCCGGTTCTTGATTATAGAAACAATAATGATGCCTTTTCTGAATCTTTATAAAAACATTTTAAAACAATTGGTTAAAATGATTGCCGGAAACATTTCTCTTTTACAGAGAAAAAAATCTAGCAAGATTTTAAGTTAGTGTTGTCTATCAACATTTCTATAAAATTAAATTCTATAGTGTAATTTCAAAAATCTGTTTAATAGCTATTTAAAAATCATCGGTAGATTAGTTTTAATCCATAAACAAAGAAGTGGAAATTGAATAGTGCATTATATCTATACATATATATAAATTGATATAATATCTACATTTTATGTATTTATTCTTTTCTATTAATATTTTAGTTATTTATTCAATAATATTTATTTTATTTATCTTTATTATTATAACTTTTTTTAAAAAAATTTACGCATTATTGTAATGGTTTATAGTAATGAACAGTTTAAAAAGAATTATGCTGTAGTTTCAAATCCTACAATTCAGTTTCCTGAATAAATTGAAAACTGAAAGTTGAATGAAGAAAACTAAAAGTGAAATTGCGATTTCAGAAGTTAATTTGTAAAGTTAATTGAAATTCGTGCGTTATATATCAACAGAGCCTTTTTAATTTAATTTTGGAATCTGTGGCACATATTTCTGGAGAAAAAACTGTATGATCTCACTATGGAATGTAAGTAAACTTGTAGTTAGTTTTTAGATAACATGCGATTTTTCTTGTCAATGATTCTGGGGTTATATAAATTGAATGCAGCTACGTCACATAAAACTTCAATTTAACTTATACTTATCGATACACATTAATGCCTGGCTTCGGCTACTTACAGGCTTCATAGAATTTCAAGCATTGTACAAAGAGTGAGAAAAGTATTGGTTATTCTCATTCTATCTAAATCAATTGAGCACAATTCAAAGTTACCAAGTTGCAGCATTTATATGGCATCAAAATGAGATATAAACCCATTAAATCAATACGTTTTTCCAGAATCCGTCGGCACTTTATGAATTTACACAAACATTAAAATTCTCAGGCATCAAAATGATTTCTCTTTTCGTCAGTTAACATACTCTTACAAGTTCAACAGAGGAAAAAACTGGGTTTTGTATTGGAAAGGATATAGTGGTGCAGTCCAAATAAACAGGACATAATACAAAATTATGAAATCCCCCATTCAGCAGCTTTCATGTAACATTAAAGAGAGATAAATAAATCATTGGTTTTATTAAATATTTAGGCACTTTTAAGTATTTACGCAATCGTTAAAAAAAAGACGTGGTCATTACAATTATTTTTCTTATCAGTCAAATTATTCTTACAGGCCTAACAGAAATTGGAATTGTACAGAGGAAGATATTTGGATGCCATCCGCATCAAACTGAACACAATTCAGAATAATGAGGTAAGTACCTAACAACCTTTATTTAGATTCAAAATGTGACTAAAGAGTAACAAATTAATGAATTTTTCAAAAATCCTGAGATACATTTATACGTTTACTTAAATGTGGTAAAAATGTCATTATGGTAATTTTACTATTCTAGCATCCTCTCACTAGTTTCAAGGAAATGAAATCCACCAAACGTATTCATGCAATTCAATATATCAGCTGATAGTCGTGGTACTTTTTGTAGCTGAAGAACAATAACGTAGAACGTTTATGAATTTCTTTAGAATTTAGACACTGGAGTAAATTTTCATAAGCGTGAGTTAAACGCACGACTGGAGGTGTGCAAATGTCAAACAGATAGTAATAGTGTCTGCTTTTAATTCGCCGAGTAGTGTCAGAAACCTTATAATGGCATTTAACATGCAGAAATGTTGCCTTTAATCCATCTAGTAGTGTCAGAAATCTAATAATGTCCTTTAACATGCTGTAAATTATGGGATATATTCTCCTAAAGAAGCTGCTAAATATCTATTGCATAAACATTTCAGTCGAGTTCGTAGAGCTGGAACCAATATACAGGGTATCCACTCTAATCGTGAGCTAATACCTGATCTGTAAACCGTTGAAGGTAGACATATGCTTTCAGTTGGGAAAAAAAACCTTGAATGAAGAAATTGTTTTTTTTTTTGTTTTTGTTTTCGTGTCAAGAAATGAACTGATAAAAAATTTAAAATCTAAATTTTTGTGTAGAGCTCTAGTTTTATCATTCATATTTAATAAAATGTTCTTGACATTCTATACTTTTTAAACAAAGAGATATATTCTTCTGCGATTAAAATTGATCAAATTGTGAAGCGTTGAACTTTATCACTATTTTACGGGATTTTAGATCATTTCAATAGTTAAAATAAAGGAATTTTAAGCTTCATTAATCGGCCAGTTTAAATTCCTAACTTTTCTTTTATTTAATTATTAGAATATAAGAATATTTTAATAACTATGACTGAAAGGTCAGATGGATGTTTTTAAAATTTAATCTTTAGGATATTTTTATCAGCATATTTATGTACTCAAACAGCATAAAATATAATTCTTTACTGACTTTACATCTTTTTTACTGCTAAGAATATATTCCTGCGTCTAAAGATTTAATATTATGGTGTATCCCACGACTAATATAGATCCTGTATGTAATTAGATTAATTCTGGCCATATTTTTACTGAGGATGGGGTTTGATAAAATTGCTTGCATATGTCTTTCGATTTTGCAGAAATGTTTTCAACAAAAGTAAATTCTGAATTTTAAGCAAGTCTAATTTTGTTCATGTGACCGAGGTCAGTTCAGTTTAGAAAAACAATGCCCAGCTTGTAGGAGAAATAGGAGATGGCATCACAATACAACTCAAGATAAGGCACAATGTTTATTATATGACTGTAACGGTGCGCAGATGAACTCCATTATGGTAAAATAATAAGAAATGCCCAATTCCATATTAATATTTAGAAAAATAAAATTTGTTTATTCTATAATTACGAATTTAAAATATTTTTCAATAATGAAAGTATATTTATAGAAATGCTCCATGCCCCAATAATTTTGGCTTTGACACTGTCATGTTCTACACAGCAAACACTTATCTTCTTTTTTGTTGATTTGGAATTTTAAAATTAAGAAAATTAGATATTCAATTCAATAACATCCGATTTATTTCAAATAGGAAGCAAAACTTTGAGGAAATTAATTAGAAAAATGTCTTTCATTAGTCAGTATCATTAATAACTAATTATTATTGTAAATGAAATTTTCCAAAAATATAATTGAAGCAGCAGCTGAATTCGATATTAACTTGCAATAACCAATTGATATTAAATAATAATTAAAGATCTCCAAAAATAGTTTTATTCGTTGAAGATGCATACAAATAAGTATAAACTAATTTTAGAGGAAACGACATTATGTTGCACATAGAGATGTCGAGTAGCTTTTCTAAAAACGAGGAAACTTTTGAAACGTTATTTAATGAAAGAAGTGGGATGGAAAATATCGTGAAAAAGTAAACCTTTTATTTAGAACAAAAAAGTGGTAACATTTTTTAACACTATAGAATTTATTCTAAGCCAATGCCAATGGCCATTCATTAGTACGATTTTAAGCTCAAAAAATTAAAAACCATATTTTCACTCGTTTATTCTGCGAATTGCATTTAAACATTTCTGACCTTTTATTTACTTTTAAAAACTTCATAAAAGGAAAAAGTTTTATTCCATAATCGTGTGAAATAAAATTTTTGTAATTTTTCAAAATCTGGATTTTTAGATTTTTTTTTGTTCGATGGATGAATGCTGTAATACCATAAATAATAAAATAATTAAAGAATTTTTAATAAAAAGGATACAGCAATATTCTGAGAAAGGTGTAATGTCTTAGTAATCACAACAAGAGACGGGCACAAGCTAGAAAGAAGAAAAAAACTGTTATTTATTTACTAATTTAAGATAAATTTGCTATAGACCATTTTCCTACATAATACTAGAATAATGCAATGGCTCGGCATTTTAGAATCTCATTGATTTCTGCTATTTTTAAAAAGGTGTGAATTAACTTTTATTCCTTCCATTAGTATAAAATATAACAGTTTTGTTGAATAAATTAATATAATTACCATAAAGTTCCATTTTAAAAAATCAAATAAAAAATTTATATAATTTTTAAAAATTTAAATATAAAAGAGATTAATATTTCATTATCTTTACAGTGCTTTAATCAATAGATTATAAAAATTTATCTATAAATGATTAATTAAAAAATTTTAAACCTTACTTAGCATCAAGAAAGTTTTAAAAATTATATAATGACATTTTCATTTTCGAAGAACTTAAAGAGGTTAAATATTTCCTTTTCTTTACATTGCTGTAGTGAATAGAAAACAATCAAATTACCGGTACACAAATTTTTTTTAAATTTATTCCCGAATAGGTTACATTCATATGTACTAACACAGCTTATTAAGAATGATTTCTTAAATTTTTTATCTAGCAGTTTTCACTAAAAGTTAATTATTGTTTATTCCCTGCGAAATATTTTGAAATAAAATCAAGAATTTCCCTTGGAGTTGTATAGTTAAAATGCACTTCATTAACATTTAAGTAACAACTTTCTTCGCTCTAATTCTGAAAAAGAAACACAGAATTGCATAGAATATAAGAACGAATTAAAAATTACACAGGTTAAAGATTTTTTTTTTGATAAAAATGAAATGGAAGCTAAATTAATAAGAACTAAAATTTTCCTACTAAAATGTCACATAATTTTATATCATGCAGCAAAGAAAAATGAACAACTTTACTATTAGATTTTGAAAATAGTTTAATAAATTAATTCCAAATTTTTTCCTATATAATTCTTGAAACTCTTAAATAAGTCATTATCTTTTTTTTATAAAACCCTTTTAATTTTTTTCGAAAAATAATAATTTTCAGTGTTGATAGTTAAGCCAATTTTTCTTACTCAATAAATTGATTGCCTCTTAATTTTAACTTTAACATTATTAACTATTCTTTACTTTAACAATGATGAAATTGATTGTTAATGTATGTGAAATTGATATTTCATTCACTGAAATCTTAAAACCTCCCAATATTAAGTGGAATGTTTTAATTTGATTAATTCTAGAAAGAAATTCGTGTTGGTAAAATATCATTGCAAAATCTTTGGAAATTGCGTTTATTACTGCAAATCCGCAATTATATCTTTAGAATAAAATGCAGTGATATAATAATGTTATCAAGATAAAAGTAGGAGATTTCTAAAAATTTCGAGAAGCTAAACTCACGTACAGATTTATTTTAGGCAGCAAAAAAAAAGCATTCAACATGACAAATAATGAATGCATGTTTCCCGTCAGTAGTTTTGTAGTTGTTAATATTTTCAATTCTTCATCATTTAGAAAATTTACCTTTGTTACAAGAACAAAAGAAATTTTTCTTAACGATAATTCAACAGAACAGTTCTTGCACTACCAAATCAAAAGAAATGAATATGATAGAATTATTTCTGTAGATCTGTTCAATAAATTGAGCTTATCTTGGCTCCGAAGAAAGTATCTTAAATTACCTGCAAAATATTTGAGATAAAAAGATAATCAAGTCACGACAGCCACAATACTTACAAATCATCTGCTGTCACTCCTAATGCTATGAAGAGCAGGAGAAGCCAAATTATCTAAAAACAAAGAAGAATTCAGATTTTCATATAATTGAAAAATCTACGAAGATAAACAATGAAGATATAAACAAAGAAAAAAATTACCTTCATACAAAGCGAAAGAAAGAAAAAAAATGAATTCACTTTAAATTGAAATCGTTACCAGAGTTTGCATTTAAAGAGTCAGATTTAATATGAAATACAATTAATTAAAAATTGAGTTAATTAGGGCTTGAAATTAAAATTATATAATTTCTTGTATGTAACTTCGATAAACAATTGCTTAAAACAATTAGCAAATTTAATTTTTTTAAAATTATTATTTATAGAGAGCTTTAAATAATTCAAAGCATAAAAAATAACTAAATATTCACTTTATTTTTCACAATTTTTATAGAAAAACAATAGATACAATTATCGATCTGCATTTAACAAGAACTTATTTGAGACACCAAAAAGTTGTGACGTCAAATTCATTCTTGCAATTCTCGATTTCTTTTTTTGGTCAACTTAAAGACCTTTTTTCATTTTTTAAATTTAGTTATTTTTAAAAAATTTTAACAAAGAAAATATACGGATGATTCTTGCATAGACAACTACATATGGGAATATTGTTATTGTTTCTTATGGCACTTGCCATAGACAAGCTAGCTAAGGTAGTCAGCTATTTAATTCTAATAATCGTCTCTTGTTTTGTAGTAGCGTCAACTAGGGGTCAAGTATGTGACATTTGCTACTCACTCATCACATTCGCTTGCTCAGTTCCTTTTTACAGGAGAGCACATTCACACATCTTACAGATAGACCACAGAAGAATAATCATACCCGAATCAGAACTCGAACCCGGGGTGCCTAGATCACGGGGAAATCCCGCTACCCTTATACCAGGACGCCAGCATATGGGACTACTGCGGACGAATAGTAATTATTCATCTTCACCGATAACCAATAAGAGACAAAAATACAATTGATAGGGAAATCTTGATATAAATTTCGTTTTAAGTAGCTGGACTTAAAACGAAAATAATAAGGGAATAAAAATGATACGATTGATTTCAAAATAAACAAAAATTATAACAAGTAGAATCTGGGAATTAATAAATGTTAAATAATTTAAAATTCTAATGCACAACAAAATAAAATTATGGAAGAAAATACGAAACAAAAGAACCCTTATATCAATCAGCAAAATAATATTAATGGTAAACAAACATCAACTACACGACCTGAAGTAGAAATGGGAATTTGTTTGGTGCGGGTCATTTTGCAATTACATTTTGAATATGTTCTGGTTCCATTATTTATAAATATTATTTCACGTTCCTCGAAGGAAGATTGGAAAATAAAAATATATAATGGGTGAAAATAGCCTTGAAATTATTTTTTTTTCAAAATCAGAAGATTCAGTACTTTGTTTATTTTGCGGGCAGCTCTATTTTTTGGCAAATAAAAGTGTTTTTTTCAAAATATAAATGCATTAAACATGCTATGTTTACACAAGCGCGTTTTAATATGTGAATACATAGCGTTTTAGCCACTTTTGGTGACAAGTTATACATCCACTATGAATTTAATCATGTCAAATAATTTTGATGAGCTACATCTTATAATGAAAGAGAGTACTATTTTAAATTATATTTGAGAAAAATAGAGCATTCTGATTGGTTAGCTATACTTTCAAAATGGCGAAATAAGTTAATGAATAATATCGGAAAATTTTCCCAGCCGATTAAAGTTTTTACGATGTCCCTAGAAAATAGAGTGTTGGGCTGGAAACCATTAATGAAGACTTATAAGTGTCATGAAATTTCATCAGCAATGAAAATTGGTATAAATGATAAAGTAGTTGTTGACGAGGGATTTTAACATGCTTTCCTCCATAGAGATTGTACAACGAAATGACATTTTGAGATTTTTCTTCAGGATTGGAGATAATGGTAGTATGATAGTGACGGGTATTATTTATCTAGGAGATATGTAAGGCTTATGAGCTTTCATACATATAAAAAAAATTGGACCAGAAACTGAAACTAGAGAGAAATATATATAATAATAAATTTAAAATAATATATTTTCAAGCGTAAATTATATTATAAATGTAATAAAAGTTTTGCCATATAAAAAATATTTTTAAAAACTTCTACAGCTCTTAAAAGTTCTAAATAGACTAATTTAATCCTATTTGAACATAATTAATCTGTATTTACGATTCCCTATAAATCATTACCAACTATAAGTTTTAAAGAAACAAATATGAATGAAACAAAATGATTTTAAGGAATGAAAGAGACATATAAACTATTAGCGAGAGAGGATATTTAGTCTAGCTGGGAAATAATTAACAAATAGTACAGATGTAGATTTTTGTAAAGAATTCGAAAAGGGTATGCACGAGTGACCAAATTATTATATTATGCATTTCTAATGCGCCATCATTAGTTTCCTATCATACACTTCCATCAAACAGATTTTCTCTTAATTCCCACTAACTTAATTATTTTCCATCTGATTATAATAACTGCATCTTTATCTACTGTGTCATAAAAATAAATGAACACACAGAATATATATATATATATATATATATATATATATATATATATATATATA
>JAOUZG010006274.1:52274-62537 GCA_026289955.1 Argiope argentata
ATATATATATATATATATATATATATATATATATATATATATATATAAATAATATAAATAATATTGCAGCATACAACTGTTTCACATTATTTTTCAAAGTCGGAAATCTCTGTAAACGGCTTATATTAAAATCATTTATTATATGCTTGTAAATTCTGTAAATAATTTTTTGTTTTTGTTTTTTCCTGCTGTAATTATGTTGGTACTTAAATAAAATTCTCGTAATATGCCCAGCAAACCGTGCAGTAACTAGAATGGTCATGGATTCGGGGGGAGGGGGGCTATGAGAAGACCATCTGTTCTGTGCCGTAATTATTAGTCATTGTAACACATTTATTGCATAAAATATTTATTTTAAACAGACAAATTAATTTAAATAGAAACAATCTGGCCAATAATTTAATAGAAACGATCTTTGGAAAAGCTGACCAAATTTATTCAAATGAAGAAACCAGAATTTTAAATGAATCGATTCAATCTATTTCAAAGATTTGAAGGGTTTTTTTTTGTATTCAATTGTCCTGAAAATTTTGTCAAACTGAAGGCCTTTTTAATCATTAAGGGAGAAAACTATTTTGTTTAATAACTATCTTGTGAATTCAATAAATTCTTGATGGTTTGTTTGAAATAACAGCTAATAAAATTTTGAAAGTTCGTAATAAGCATATTGTTTTTAAAAGAATTCTTCGAAGACTTTAGTGAGGCAAACAATAAGCCGCATGACAAACAAGCACATGAATTGAATATGAAAAGATGGAACGAAGCTAATAATGAAATGTAAGTTTTCCCTAGATCCAAATTATAAGATCAAACTTTTAAACAATTGGTTTCATTTTTCCATACAAAATATCACGGTTACATTGCATTCTATTGCAGAAATAAAATTTTCAAAAGGGGAGAGTTTATACATAGTAATTCTCTCATGTTTATTTTTCAATGATATTCCAGGCATAATATTCGGATTTTATTGATCGTTATACTTAACATTTGGATGCTACATATTCAGTATTTTAATTTTTGAATCATAAGCTTTTTTTTCGTAATAAACTATTAACGTATCATAGCATTTTTTTAAATATTTTATTGTTTTCATGCTTTATAAATGCTGATATATACAACAGATCACGATCTTTTTTATTTTTAAAAATGTTAAATAATGCAATAAGTAATTATAGATTCACATTTTATACACTTTTATTTAACATCACGGATTTCATGTTTGTAAAGATAAAATTTTGAAATCAATTACTTTAATTACTTTTTGATGTGACTGAGATTCGAAATATTTTACATGTCTACAAAATCTCGATTACAATACACTTTAAAAATATTTTCAACGTTTAATAATCAATTAATCTAATTAAATTTGATTCCATATCTATGGCGCCATCTGATTGAGAATCTGAGAAGTTTTTTGAATAATTTATTCGAATTTACTTGTTATCTGAAATAATGAATTATAAATCAAAGATTAGAGAGTAAGAAAAAGTTAATTCTACTTTTTAATACGTTAGTAAAGGTGAGTTTAAAAAAATCGGTTTTATTAAATTTGTTTCAATTATTTTTTTACGTAACAATTAAACATTTTGAAGTAAAATTACAGTATATACAAATAATACATGACCACTATGAATAATTATTTCATAAAAATTTAATAACATACATATGCTTTAGTAAAAGAATTAAAATAAATTGCGAACAAGCATCAAAAAATATTAAGCTATAAAGAATGAAAGCTTCGAATTTCTACCAAAGTTGAAATGTGATATAAAACTGAGTACGAGACGCGTATGTGCATAAATGAATAAAGATAATATTGTTAAGAACTTTTTATTCGAGAGTCTTCAGATCATCAAAATGAACGCCAGTAAATAATATCCTCAACTTAACATTCTTTGTTATTTTTATTATTTTATCTTATATAAGAAAAGAAAGAGAAACCCTGGGGACAACACAGAAAAGCCGAAGGAAATCTGAAGATAGTTTCAGATATAACAACTTAACTGATCCAGCGGAATAAAAGTACAACTGAAGTCTAAATTATTTTGGCAGTAAAATAGATTCCGCCAATATCGTCTTGGCGATATTTTGAAAGGTCATAAGTTTGTGACATGCATTTGTTTAACACATAATTTATAATAAAAAAAACAAGAGTTTTTTTAATAAATATTTTACATTAGGAAGTGAAAATAAGACGTGTTTTAAGTACCGTAAAATCCATGATTTAGTTTCTCCTTAAATTCTGTTTAAACAGATGTAAAACTGAAATTTATTTCCAAAATTATTCGTTAAAAAATTAACCAGATGACATTCTTTAAATATTTCTCTAAATTATAAAGTGCTTTTTTAAAGGTCAAAAAATACTTTATGATCTAGAGACACATCCGTATAATTAAGCAGCCGTTTTTAAAAATACAAAATTATAAAAAAGTAACATAAACGATGTTGGTCGACATTGAGCGGAATTTTTTTAAATAGTAATTGAAATTTGCTTTAATATTTTGAACCTTTTTTCTTTTTATTAGAATTTTTTAAGGTAAAACAAAGAACTATTAATAATGATCAAGAAATAAATTGAAAAAAAAACTATCATTTGGACTTTTCTAATTAAAATAATGCAATAGATTCTGTTTAGATTCTAGCATTCTCTCCGCAATTAAATTACTCTAGCAATTAAAACCACACGTTAAAATTGATTTGGGATTCTTTGGTAACATTTTTTACGTTGAAAAGATTTAAGACCATAATTAAATTTTTTAATGCGAATCAGTTTGCTCGGTTCGATAAGTGCTCGAATTTCAACATGACGAGTGCTTTTGAGAACGGGTTGGAGCCTTTTGAAGAACAGTCAACAGATGAGAATTCATATAGGCCACAAGATCTCTCTTGAATGAAGATTACAGTGTAGATATATCTAAATCTCACGAATCAGAGTACATTTCAGTTTAACTCAAAGGGCCTTTGATTAGAAACCCTGAATATCTGGGCTTGAAGCCAAGACTTTCCAAAAAAGCTACCGCATCCCTTATTACGAACGTTTGGTGAAATAACTTTATTGCTATGTTGATCATTCTTACTTATTGTGAATATTATTAATTCTGTACTAATTGCAGTAATTTTAGTACAAATAAAGATAAAAACTCTTAATTGATTAACCCACCCGAGGACATGTCAGAAATGAGGATGGGAAACTTCTGGTATGGTGGTTGGTTTTCGTTACCCTGGTGTGAGCAGAAATGATCGAGGATGGCTACCTTCTATCGATGACGTAACGTACTTCCCGCGGGAATGGTTGTAACTAAGTCAATTATGGCCTTTAGGATTCAACCATAGTTTACGCCAGTTTCCGTCATGGCGGTCTGGTCATGCGGTTTTTTTCCCTGTGCCCATGGGGCGGGTCGGAGTAGTCAATTTTTGATTAGAATTACGATGCAGATTTCGATTACTATTCAGAGATTAAATACTTGTATTTCGTATCAGAATCTGATTAACGAATTCATAAATTACAATGAATTCTAATCGATTTATTATATTTGATGTTTCGAAAGTATTAAAAATTATCATGCATAGGTACTTGAATTATTGTTTTGTAAAATCACACATTTATTGATAATTAAGAAGGTTGAATCATATTTTAATGTCTTGCATATACAATTATACAAAACTTTATTTTCCTAATCTTCATAAAGGCTTCTCATTGCATTTAATTTCGGATCCCTACATTGATTAATTTTTCAAATTTATTTACTACCACTGCGAAAGCACTAAAGAAACTAAATCTTTTTTTCTTAAATAAACTATTTTTCATTAGTTAAAAGGGAGTAGTAATGTCTGGATATACCATGACGAAAGGCTTTTTCTTTTTTATAGGGATCTTAGAAAGATTCATCTGCTTAAAAAAAATACTACTTTTTGTGCTGATTCATCTTTGGAGAGAATACTCGGTTATGTAAATGGATTTTTCCATTGTACATTTTTGAATTAGAATTCATAAGTCATGGCCGTCACGGAAGCCGCATTCAACATCATATGATATCCTAGAGTATGATTTGCTTCCGTTTTTTTTTTTTTTTTGTGACTCTGATGACAATGCAGTAAAAAAACGTGTTATTTGAATAATCATATTTATTACGCAATAAAGAAGATGAAAGGGTGGATATTAAGCGATTTGTAATAAATCGATATAGGAATGTCTTCCGTTTTAGAGATTTTGCACAAAGAAGATGTGGATTAATTTCCATAGAAGAATCGCTAAAAAATATCTAATTGCTACAGAATTATTAATTACCATGCACAATTATTGCGTTTGTAAAAACAGAAAAAAAACTTTAAGCATGCTATCATTAAGAGACTGAAACTGATGATTTACCATCAGGACGACTTGTTAATGTTATGGTTCAGTGGTCGAAAAAATATTAAAATTCAGATTGAAGCCTAACTAATTAGTTAAAATAAATATGCAAAATCAAATACCATCTGCCTTTGGAAACTTAATATTTTGAAGATTTCATGAGAAATATTAAGCCTACATAAACTTGAAGTTCGAGATCATCTGTCAACCGTTATACTATTTTCTCATTTGGCACCTTAATGAATGTAACAACTAAAACCTTAGCTATCATCCTTTTATTTGGCACAAAAGGATGTTTTTTGAGAAAAAAAATCATAAAAAATTTAATGTTTCCTTTTAATTGCATTTCTAGGTTCATATATATTATCACATGTTAAATTCAAGCGATCAGTTTTTTATTTTTTTATTTTATTATTATTTTCGAAAATAAACTGCAACAATTTTACCAGTATCTAAGCCTGGGTCCGTACCCTGAAGAACCGCAAAATGAAGACACAAATTGGCGATGATCCGCGTTTATATGGGTTGACTCGATGATAAAACTTTATAACTGGTCCAACTATTTCATAGAATGTGCCCATTTGACATCCAAAAGTTGGCGTATGATTTCCTTTAAGATTAAGACAAAATAAAAACTAATTTTAATAAATCGATAAAAACACCTAGAATTTTTTTGAAGTAACTTCTTAAACGCAGTCTGTCCGTATCATTAAGAAAGCCCGAGCCGACAAGTATAAACCTTGCAGCTGCTTTTAACAAGGAGGAAATAACTTATACTTAAAAATGACAATTACTATTACCTTAACAACTCTTAAAATTTACAAGTAGTTTTTGAAAAATACATATGTATCGAGAAAAAAAATCTACAATGTTGACGAAACCGAAAAAAAAATTGTGCATAAGCTTATGAAAGTATTGGGACAAAAAGAATGAAAAAATTAAGTGCTTTATTATCCTGAGAAAGAAGACAAATGCCACAGTGGTTAGTGATTTCATTACCCATGAAAGCATTCTAGTACTGGCGATGAACTTAATAATTCAATTTGTTTTAATGGGACTAATAAGGATTGTTGCTGCTTTAATAGCAATGTGAATTTTAGCTTCGTTATCTTACATTATTTTGATATTGCTCATTATTTTAATAATCATCCTGAGAAAGGATAAAAACATCACATTGATTTTACTTTTATTGTAAAGGGAACTTGGCGCTGGTGATGAGTTTAATCGTTGAATTAACTATAATTGGACTAACAAGGATTGTTCCTGCTGTAATAGCTATGCGAATTCTAACTTCGTTTAAATTCGTTTAGCACTGTTCATTATTTCATTGGTTTGATAAATATTTCAACAAAATATAGACATTAGATAAAGGTGGATTAATGTTCCTTTTTGCGTACTGAGTTTTTAAAAAGCAAAAATATTTTTACCACTTATTCGAAAAATTTAAGCCTAAAGGTCAAATGCGCGGTATTCTATTTTATTCGAGAAATTACCCTCATAAGTGGTGATACCCCTCATATAAAGTTGTTAGAAAATTAATTATTTTTAGAATAGTTAATTAGCTGTAAATAGAACTATTTACACTTTCCACATAATGCACTTAATGAATATTGAAAGTTGGCTGGTGTAAAAGAGTCGTTAAATTTATTTTTGAGAAACTTCATTAGATTCATCCATTTAAAGGGAAAATAGTCTTACGATAATATGAGAGAGATAATTCCAAATCGCGCATGCTCAACGTGAATATATTTGGAATCATTTCTCTCATTTTCTGAAATTATCTAAAAGATAAAAAATCTGACTTTAATAAATTCTAAGCAACTTCAAAATAGAATTATTTTTAGAACAATTTATTTTAATTGTATTGGAAAAAAATCATCTATTATTTACTAGATTCTATCGCAATAATCGTCAAGTAGCTTCAAAATAGAACATTCACGTAAGAAATCAAATCGGAATGTATAATATGATATCACTTATTCTGATATAAATTTGCAGATATTTTATTACATACTATCCCAATAAGTAAAAAATGTAACATGAATGTAACAAATCATTCCAGGAAATTTAAAATAGAAAAATAATTTACAACTCAAAAACTGCGCAAACTCCTCAAGTCAATGAAGGGAATTAGTTAGAAAATATTTGTAATCTTAATAATGAACTAAGCACTAATAATTTGTAATATAAACTAAGGGGAGTAGTCTTCCCGATAGTGTCTAATGAAAGTAATATCCCCCTTCCCTCGTATATAATTGTGAACCTTGGGCAAAGCCGAAAATGCCACGTGTTAATAATTTTAGTATCAATATGAGATTCGTATACTTAGTATTATAGTAAAGAAAACCGATACTTATAAGTTAATTGTATGATAGATAAAAATAATTAAGAAATATATAACATTTCGGGGAATCAAGTGAGTTATCTTTAGTGATTAATCACTGGCATTCATTTGACATACGAAAATCTAAGGCTTATTTTGGACGCCCTTTCTTCCGATTGAAACTGAAATTCGCCATAGAACTACAGTTGGAGATACATGATTACATACTAAATTTTTATTTATTTGAGTCATCAAGTTTATATGTAGAGACCAACAAAACTTCAACCCTTTGACAGATTTGGTTCAAAATCGATTAAGAATACATTTTGGATGCTAAACATATGTACCAATTTTTATATTAGGTTGGGGAATAAGAAATCCATTATTATTTTACAGTTAATCTACAGAGAAAATAATGGATTACTTTCCATTATTTTCCTTCCATATGGAATTTTTGAAAATAATGGAAAAAAGAAATCCATTACTTTCTCGGTAGAGGGCTGTAAAATAATGGATTTCGTTTTCCCCAACTTTTAATATATCCAACTTTTGCATTTTGTAATTATCGTGTTCACTTTTACTCGGACAGCCAGACAGATTGACTCCCTCGGTGTAAATTTTGTTGAGAATTTGTTAAAAGTTTACAAACTTTGAACCAAGTCCATACCCAATTTCATTATTCCAACGAAGGCATAATCCCAAAAATGTATTTTCAAACTCAGGTGTGTCTGAAACTAGGAGCCTCGTCAAAAATACTAGATCGAATTTTTTGAGGATTCTTTTTCACTTTATACTTCGAAAACTTCGAAACTTCTTCGAAAACGAGAAATGTATACGAATGGCTGTGTACGAGATATTTATAAGAGAAATATATATATATATACGAGATATGCAGGTATACATGTGTAAGAGTACACTGTTCATTATATACGTTGTATAGCTATATATACGAGATTCGTGTATGAGAAAAGTATAGGGATGGCTGTATATGAGTATATGTTCTACATCTTCTCTCAAGCATATGGGCTGAGTTCGAGCAGACTTTGAGTACTCAATATTCAAGGCAAGAGAAAGAATATCTAATTAAATAATTGATTAATTATAAATTATTTTTCTGTTTTCTCGCAATAATTTAGTAGTAAATCATGCCATGATATATATTTTTATACCATCTTAAAATTCGAAATTTTACCTATATTGATGATGTCAGTTAAATTTCCTTGAAATTTTCCCTTCCATTTTTTATAAATTTTTCGAAATTTAATAAATAATTCAAATGGGTGCGGATGGTTTTGAAATGATTGAAATTATAGATACTTCACGGTAAGCAATGAAGAGACTTCAAGCCATTTAACTTTATTTTCTGATATTCTTGTTTTAATTTCGTAAATATCTTTGAAAAGGATTTTTAAATTTTTTTAAAGGATTTTTAGTTATCATTGAAAAGGTATTTTGAAAGGAAATATTTATTATTAGTGAAGAGCAGGAATGCATAGGGAGAATTTTTGCCAGTACACATTATAAGGATCCTAAAAGAAAAGTGAAAGAAAACTTTAAAAGTATACGATTAGGAATTTTTTTATTAAGACCAATTATTGTTTTTAGTTTATTTTCATGAAAAAAATAAGCTAGCGAATTTGTTTGGCTCTTTTGAAATTCTCATTTTAATTTAAAAAAAAAAACATTTCAAACACCATAAGCATTTTGGGTATCAATATTTTTTCAAAAGGTAGTTTTTTTTACATTAAAAATATGGGATTTAAAAGTATTTTAATCCTGAAACAGCCTTATGGAATAGGACTATATTAACAAAAGGATGTTTATCCCTTACAAGGCATACTCCCAACAGCCATTAAGCAACTAAAAAAGGGAACGTAACTGTAACAGGTCAAATTAGAAAATGCGAAAAAGGAAAAATATTTGTTTTCAAAAGAAAGTAACTGTTTAAACACTTCAAGTACTTGGAGAATTAGTCGTAATAGTAAAACAAATAAAGTGAATGCTTTTGTCTTTTATAAGGTATATAATAGCATGATATATATGAGTTACATATAACACGCTATATATCTGATAATATTTTTTCGTAGAATAATCAATAAAAAAATATTGATTTTCTTTCTGAAGCTATGTGTAATTTGATTTATCGGTGAGGTTAGTGACCGTGACAAATTTTACAGCAATAATAAATTTTATTTTATTGTTTTTACACTCTATTGTACATTATTGTTATTATGTCATTGTTGTTTCTTATGGCGCTTGCAATGAATAAACTCGCTGAGGTAGTCAGCGATTTAAGTCTAATCAGCGTCTCCTGTTTTTGAAGTAGCGCCAACTAGGGCCAAGAGTGCGACTTTTGCTTCTCACTCGTCACCTTCGCTTACACAGCTCCTTTTTACAGGGAGGGGGGGGGCAAAATCACACACCTTATAGATAGAACACAGAAGAACAACCATGACCGAACCGGGACTCGAACCTGGGAAGCTCAGATCACGGGGAAGATGCGCTATTCCTATGCCAGGACGCCGACGCAAATTATTATTATAAAGGATTAGAGCGAAAATTTGACGTTATTCATGGTTAAATGTGTGGTTATAAATAAATAAATTTAATGACTGAAAAAATTAGCAAAGGGCGCCCTTATAAAAAAGAGGTTGTTACTAAAAAATGCAAAAACTTCCCATTTATGTTACAGAAACTGAATGTGATTCATGCTAAAATTGCATCCAGAAGTCACAATTTTTTAAGGAAAAATGAGACTTGGAATAATTGTTCGGAAAATCTTATTTCCAAAACCCAGTTTAGTAATGAATCTTCAGCCTGCACTCTCACTTATGACTTTTTGCGAAGTTTTATTACAGAATTCGTAAAATCGTCCTTCATTATATAATAGTCATTGTTGGTACCTAATGGATACCTTTAGTCATGCTATCGGACTATGAAACCGATAGCATGACAGCTAATCCTATTTTAAATATATAAATTTTCTTGAAATAATCAAATTTATGAAGAAGAGATAACGGCATAACTGATTTGTTATTTTCGAATTTTATTAAACCGTGGTGGATTCTAGCAAACATTCTGCTTAGTATGAAGATAAAGCATGGTACCTACTCTTTTCTTTAGAGATGATCAGATGATGTCTCAGCAGAATTTCATCTATGTATGATCTATTACAACTGTTATACTGTTGAATCATTACAGTTTCACTCCATTGAAGGCAGATAATCTATGAAATCTCAAATCAATTAGATAGTTTTGCATCCATACGGCTATTTGTCAGCTTATGTATGAAGTTTAGAGTGACTGCTGCTGAAATGCGATTATGTAATTAGCTTTGAAAGCATGGCATGTCAAATCTTCCTGTAACTTGAGAAGATCGGAGAAATTACGAACTTTTTAGTTTCTTTATCAAAATTTCTTGTTTGAAAGAGAGTTGAAATTTTGTTTAGTCTTCATCTGAAAATACTTCGTTATGGACCACGTCTCGCATTTGATACTACTGTGAGCAAAATATATATTCTGGAAACATTTTAATTGCCAAACAATTCCATATTTTAATGAATCTTCACATTTTGGACTTCATTGAATT
>JAOUZG010006274.1:62637-75681 GCA_026289955.1 Argiope argentata
ATATATATATATATATATATATATATATATAATCATTTTGTGAAAATTCCATCAACGAAAAATTTGTCTTTTATTCGTCTGTGTGTATGCGAAAACAGTAAATTGGAAATACAAAAAGCTGGATGTATGAAATGTGGCATAATGTTTTGTTGTCATATTTGTAGATCCCTAACGAATTTTGTACCGAATCTGTCAAAAGACTGAATACTTATCAATTTATCTAATTTTTTGTATGAAAACGCAACAACTCAAAAAGCTAGATGAATGAGTTTTATTATTTGATTTTTATTACTGTAGATCTAGTATTAAATTTAAGGCCCTATCACCCGATGAGGAAAGGTATTGAACCAAAATGTATACTTGGTGTTTTTCACTATAGACTAAGCTTTACAATAATATGTGTTATACAGTGGAAATGTATAAGCAAGTCTAAGGGAAAACAATTTCCCTGATTTGTGTAAATGTTTGGAAAACACAATAAGTTGTTGTATCAGTTGGAAAAATGCCGTTATATTACGTATTTCCAATCATATTCTCTACTTAAAATTTTAAAAAAGATCCTAGTACATAGCTTCTCCCCATATTATTCAATTGGATGCAAAATATCTGTTAACGGAGATACACTTTGAAGTCGAGAAAAGAACAACCCTATTGGCTTTTGTTGATTCTTGAAGAACAGATTACTCCATCAGTTAAAAAAATGTGATTATATTACAAATTTAATTCGTAATCTTTTTTTTTTAAATAAAAAAAACTTAATCCTTATCATGAAATATAGTCATTGACGAACGAATGAAAAAAGCAAAAAATTTTATTCTAAAAGATAGAATCAATAATTTCAAAAATTATTGCTAACTTTTGTTTTCGGAATTAGCATTGAAAGTCATTTGTTTTTAATCCGCATTAAATTTAATGACACTTAAATGTGGTTGTGAAACTACATCTCTCATAGGTGGCACATATATTATCAGAAATCGATAACTTCAGTGTACTCTCGTGCATCTTTAACAATAACTGGTATACGATTAGTGAAGGGACGCAAAATTATCATTCAATGACACTCAAGTAGTCCTTCGTGATAAAAAGATTTTATCTCTTTTTTTCCTTTCTCCAATACACTATGATCACTAATAAAATAAGTGTCATTTTAAATGCCATTAAGAATATAAGTAAACTTTTTTCGATACTTCTGTCTTTCTTCGGGAAATATTAGAGTTCACCCTTTGATGGCTATTGCTTGTTTATGCCTGAATCAATTATATATTTGAGAAATTAGTTCGAAATCTTTTTCTTATATAAATAATACAGCAGCAATCTTCACTTTTTTTTTATCTACCATATTCGTTTTTATCGCAAACCATGGGCTATTTTGAGTGCAAAATTGATGTATTTTGACAAAGGTGAATGGATTTTTGGCTCCCTTGTATAGTATAAATTCAGAAATGTGTGACCAAATTTCCTAAAAGATATCGTAATGAACTTTTTTCTGGGAACATAATCTATCGAGTACATGTATGAGTACAATTTCAAAATGGTACCTTCATAAAATTTGCCGTAGAAACCACTATAAGATGAGACTGTTCTTCAGGGCTTGATTTAATTAATAAATAAGTAGGGATGCGTTAAATGGTACCTTCGATTAATTTGGTTGTGAGCGATATCGTTGTATAGTTGCAATATTATGGGTTTTATTCGACTGAGAATGATAAAGCCTCATTTTAAATATGATGACTAGATACATCGATTCCACATAGTAATGCCATGTGGACTATATCATGTGTTTGTCTCTTGTAAATATATCTTTCTTTAATTTTAATGACAAGTATCTTGTATGATAAATATCTTGTGGCCTAAAATTTTGTTTTATTGACGGCATTTTTTATGGAAATTTGAGGAATAAATGTAGAATTTGATTTGTGCTGAAATTTCCCATTTCTTTTCATTCGAAATTAAATGGAATTAGTTGACTGCTGTTGAAGGGAATAGTTTAAGCTATTCATGATCAGAAGAACTAAATTTTGAATTGAATACAATGACAGCAGTAAATAATGCATTGCAACTACATTGTATATTAGGATTATATTCTGAAAAAAAGGATAATTTCATTTTTTGCAGACATAGTTCTCATGTAAATTCTAATTAAACACTGTTCAATTCATTTCAAATGAATTCCCTGTTGAATTCGTTTTCTATTTCAAAGAGAGATGCTTATTCAAAATAACATTACTGCTGTCAAAATGCAAAAGTTTTTAAATTCAATGAGACTAAAGATCGACCAAAAATTCCAGATAGCGTGGATTAACATTAGAATTGGCGAAATACTTCTGACAAAACAATTTCAGACACTTTCTTAATTTCAAAATATACAAAAATCAATGGCTTAGAGAATAACTGATCATTTGAAAAGATATGCATGCCAAAGACAAGTGTCAAATTTCTTTAATGCGCTTCAAAATGTAATTTGTTTGCTTTGAGACCCCATCTAAATTACTCGCGGCTTTTGTAGAAAGCTAAATCAAGATCGCCCACACGCATCGAACATGAGCCGAAGGTCATTTTCTGAATATAATACAGCTTAGAAGTATAATAAAAAATGTAACTTATCTGCAAAGGAAGTTATTTCGAATAAAAAGACGAAAAAATGTATCTCATTCATCTATATGATTCTTATGCACCTAGATCCTTTTTTTTTTAATCTTTACTGTAAGATACCGCACAAAGCGGTATCAAATTTCACTTCGCAGATGAGTCAAGATTTTTCTTAGAGTCAGTTAATTGCCGTTTACTCATATATGGAGAACTAGATATGCGAAATAATCCTGATTTTGCATGCCAAAAAAATATTGGAGACTGATTATTCAAACAGTAATAAGTTGAAATCGATGAACAAACCCGTATCTAATGCAAAAGGGTTACTTGAATAGATGCTCTTACAAAGCTATTCTCAAAACTTTTATTTTATGTATGCCGTAGTGCTTGATTGTTCGTTCTATGTAGTAAAGTTCGTTCATTGAAAGATTGACTTCTGAAATAGTTAACCGAGATTGTGGAATGGCTAGCATGCTAACTCTACATGAATTGAGGAACAGAAATTTACCAGAGAATACAGAAATCGAATGTCTGTTGGTAACAATAACCATAGCGGATTAAACAAAGACAGTGTATTCAGTTGAATAAGGTCTTGATTCTATGAGTTTCCTATGCTTTAATCAAAATTAATCACAAGACCAATGTTATTCCCTCAAATCTGTTAAGAAATTACATATTCATTTTTTATAATGCTAGTTATAATTTTACAAGATTAAGTTCATTCGATCCGTTTAAAGAAAATTACTACATATTGCTAGAGTGTAAATTTCCAAAATTCCTACAAGAAAATTTTATAATTTTACTCCTATTTTGTTATTCGTGACATCATTTAACCCTTTGAAGGGCCATTGGAAGTGTTCTCCCCCCCCTCCCCAAATTCATCAATTTTTGTATGAAGTTATGTAGATAGGTCTATATTTTGACAAATTTTTCAATAACTCAGAAACTTAAATGCCTCAGTTCTTCATCTCACACAAAATGGTATATTTTGATTTGTTACTGAATTATTAGTTAATCAAATTAACTTTATCTAATAAGATAAATGAATCACTTTTTTTAGATCGATTTCATTCCTAAAAATATTTTATCATTCTATAGAAAAATATGATCTTTTAAAAGATTAACTGATAATTAAATCTAAAATTGGCGTAGAATGAGGCCCATAATTACTTCTTGAGAAGTAATTTAGTACTTCATTCTATGGTTTTATACCTCGCTATAGGTTTTATAACGAATGCATTTCATAACAGGAAATAACATTTTACCAGTTCTTGCTTTCTAGACAAGCAAAAAGGTACGAAATTACGAAAAAACCAAAAATTCGAAACATTATAAATTCTGGAAAGTAAAATCCGTTGCTTAATCTGTCTTAATCCACTTAAATCCGTCGCTTTTTACTTTATTTCTAGTAATGCTGTGCTTTATTCAATGATTGTGTCCTTACTATGTGTTTTATAACAAAAAAGAGTACGAGTTTTGTAACAGGAGACGACATTCTTATGTTTTATTACTACATTCTACTTTTCTAGAAAAGCAAAAAGAAGTACTAATAAACGTCCAACATACGAGATTTGAGAAATTCCTCTTTTCAATTCAATATGTGCTGTAGAAACTCGAACAACATATAAAACGAACATTTTATAGGTCATGAAATATTAGATTGTTTACGGAAATCAATTCAATTGGAATAAAAAATCTCAGTAGAGATAGATTTTTCGTTCAGTTAATAGATACTAATAAAATCTGCCATTGACCTTTCTCTGTGCTTCATAAAAATGGATATTTTTCTTTGGTATAATGAGCATATTTATTAATTATGTATTAATTTGCAACTATATACAGGATTATATATTTGGAGTAACTTGGGGACTTGTTTATTTTTACGTTCCTTCAAAAATTCTCATAAATGAATACCATTCCTATCTCAGCGTGGCGATCTTGCCAAAGTAAAGCCATTAACTTGACATTCTTGACGTAATATCTTAAAATACCAAGTAAACAGATAACTGCAACCATCTTATGAAACTTGATGATCTAGGTGTAATCTAAAAATCGCCAATTAATCCCGAGGATCATAAAAATAAATAATTATCTTAACTTTTTAAGTATTTTCATTTTATACCATGCAATTTGTATATCATAACTGAAATTACTTTGAATTTATCACCAATATTTCGCCAAAAATATTGACTTACAGCATATTTATTTGTCTTTCAGCTGTTTACTGTTATTGCAACATTTTATCCAAGGACTCTTTCTCAGATTTTACTTTGTCTAGACGAAGCAAATAAAGTTAAATAATTTTAATCGTCACTATTTTCTATCTCTAGATTTTGATGCCGCCTCATATTTTAAATTTCTTGGAGATCAGAAAACCTGTTTTCGTACCTATTTCATCTGTTTGTTTTTGAACAATATAACTCAAAAAATACCATGGACGATCAATTGGCATGGGTTAGTCCCCCCCCTCAAATTAATTTCTTTGAAAGTTTGGATGAAAAACGCTAACTGGAAAACTACCAGTCTGTCAGCGCGCCCTTATACGTGAGAACATGAAAACTCAAGATAATAATGAAATGAATAACTTGGCATGGTTTACTCAGCAGATATGCAGACAGGTATTAAATTTCGGACAAGATCCATTAAAGGAATAATTGTCTGTTTTTCTGTTTTCTTTTGTGGTATGTAAATTCAATAAGTTAAAAATACAAGCTGGAAGAAATAAATTTAATCCATATACGTCAGATTTGGGTCATATACTTGACGCAATCGGTCAAAAGTTTGAAAGAGAAAATGTTTACTTCATTATCTTCATAGTGTTACAAAACTTAACACAAAACGCTCCAAATTTTGTAAGTATACGAGAAAGTGAGGAAAGAAAACTTATTTCTAGTTTCTTTATAAATCTTAGAATTTTAACTTCTCTCTTTATGTGCAAATTTTGTAAATAAATGATGCTTGACCTGCTTAATTTTGGGGAATTGCTAAGATAATCTTTCTCAGAGGTCAAAGGATTAATTGTATTTTCTTAATAATACTTTAAAGCGTTATAGGATACGTTGTGCAAGATTATTTCTAAATCAGAAAAAAATTGAGTAACCAAAATGCAATGGTAAAAAATCGGATATTAATTCCTTATTGAATTCTTGATCTTTTTTTTTATTTTTCATATACGTCAATCTAACGGGGTCTATCCTAAATAAGTCATACCACACTCTCCGACTCGCCCATAGGCACATGAATTCAAAACATAAAACTGAATAATCGGACGGCAACAACAACAATACTGGCTGGAACTGTGTTGAGTCCTTAGGGCCACCACCGACCACGGTACAACCCTTCCCTAAGGAAGTAAGTTCCGTCATCAATGGTAGGAGCCACCCCTCATCTCTTAGTGAACCCACCAGGGTGGCGAGATCCAACCACCGTACCGGAAGTATTTTATCCTCAATTAGAGATCCCCCCCTCCGGTGGGATCAATCCTAGTTAAAGTGTTTGCCAAGAGTCAGCAGTGCTTTTGTATATTTATAAGCCATTATGACTATCTTTTGGCTACTTGCTATCTGGTACTTTTGGCAGTTTTGATATCATCAATGAAAAAAAGGCTCAAACTAGGAGGCAAACTCTGCATTGAAACCATATAGAATTGGTAACTGTTTTAAATATGGAAAAATTAATGATTACTATCATTCCCTGGAGAAAGCTCTTTAAGCATAATGCAATTACACAAAACCCTTGACATATTCACACAAACAAACATTTTAGGATTCTTTTATTTCACTTGTCAATCAGTTTATGACATATAAATGGACAAATATTTCTCTGGCATGTTCCCCAATAAATGTTTTTAGAAATGAATGTCCAAATATCATAAATAAAGATTTGCATAACCAAGCATTTTTTAAAAATTATACTGTCGAAACAGCCATTACTTTTTTTAAAAAATCACGTATTTGAACGTTTTTCAACAATAACAGAAACCCTGCATTTTTTAAGCAAAAAGAATATATAAATCGTCATTATCTTTTACTTTTTTTGCTTATAAAAATGAGAAAGTTAAATAAAATCGATGACCTTGAATCGAACATTCTTCCTTTTTGACACATTCTGTAATACGGCGCGAATTTAGCAGCTCAGGAGAAAAAACTACTCTGCCGCGGTGCTGATGCAAACTTTGGTTTAATGATGAAGATCCTAATCAATATTCAAACATTGACAATCAGAACATTTTACTAGAATTGGTAGAAGTTTCCCTAAAAAGCTTTTTTTTCCAGATATACCTGTGAGAAAATAGTTGACTGGATTGAAATCGTCAAAAATATACCTTTGGTAGAAGGACGAATAGGATATAAAAAGTATTGTAAACCAACAGGTTCAAACGGTGGAATGGAAAGAAGAAAACCTCAAGGTAAAGATTAAATCAGCCAAAAACTAGTCTTCTAATGCGCTAAATACATTTATAAAATTTAACAAATCTATAATTTTGCAAAATTCATAGATTTGAATATGAATTTTAAAGATATTCGAATTATTGATGGAACACAATATCATATACATTTTTCGTACTACGTTTATACGCATTATTTTGTCATAGAGCGTATTATTATAACTTATTTCAAATATCGTTATATATATCAGTTTTTCTTTAATGTTACCTTTAAAACTATAATTCTTCTCAATAATCTGGTAAAATTGCTTATTCGGTACGACCGTGGTCCCAAATGTAATGGTAAAAAGAATGCCTGTTGCATAAAATTTTTTAACAAGCGTCCAGTGTCTAAGTAAGAAACATCCTGTTAACTTTGGTTTTTCAAAATATATCCAATACAGGATGTTTATCTTTGACTCGCTTTACCTAAATTGTTTACGAAAATACTTTGTTCAATATTTCCTGATAATTTTCCCATTAGTCTTTTCAATGCTTTAAATAACTTATTAAATTGTAATGAGTTTGTGATGTCACACAAAAGGTCAGCGACAATAAGTTTTTTCCCGATGACGCGTCATATCCGCGGGTGATGATGAGCTATTTTTATTTATGGCTATCAACGGGGCAATATCCACGGGAAACTCATTTCTATTTGCATTCAATTGATTTTCATATTCTTATTCCCAAAATGGCATTTACTCGATTTGGTAACAATATAACATTTATTTTAAAAATGATTAAGTCATAAATAATTACTTAAATAAAAATTATGTCTAATTGTATAGGAAAGTAACAAAACCAGCATGCTTTCGATATATCGCATATTATATACTCTTATGTATTATTCCCAACAAGCGTTAAGGTGATACTGAAAGTTCAAAAAATTGTTTAAAGTAAGAAAATAATCAATAAATTGCCTTGAATTAAATTGACGTATTAACGAGCTGTTTGAGAGTTGCTCAAAGATTACTTTCAGGCAGCTCTTATAATTTTGAGCAGGTGTTAATTATAGAAGATATAACACATGAGGCATCCACCCCCTTTTCAAATATAACATACCCTTCAGTAGACGGGCATGGGATTCTGAATCGATTTAAAATACTTCCAGCAGTGTAAGTAATTAAATAAAATAATTTGTTTCTTTCATTTAATTGCACAAACAGTTTAATAAACAATTTCGAAGTTTCTAAAGGATTATTTTTGAGTAAGCCGTACAAATGTCAACAGTGTTTAATGATCGGAAACAACACTGGAGATGCTCTCCAAACATGCAAAACACATTCGAGGAAGAGGATTTGACCCTGAATAGATTCAAAACATTCCTGGCCTACATGCATAATGAATATACAATATATTGCAATTGTATTCTAAATACGCTGTTCTCTTGTTTCAAAACTGAGTCATTAAACCATGTTTAAAAAATCTCTACTTTAGTAAATGCATTTCTCTATTTTACTTTTCATAAGGTCATTTCAGTATGAGTGTTAAAAAATACTATAATAAATTACAAACGATTTATTTTTTCTGTTCCGTTACAAGTAATATGTAATGACTCGTAAAAATTTCAAAGCAATTAAGAGTTTGTTTACGGATGATAGCATCAATATAGGGCCAGAATATTTGTATGAAATCGAGGAAGTTAAGCGCTAGTTTCTAAATAAAAACATCTTCGAAGCATTAGAAATCAGATTGGAAATTAAAATAATAACTTTAAAATATTTAGTTTATTGTCAACTTAATATTAAAAGAATGGAACATTTTAATATATTCTCATGGAAAAACTTACACACAAAGCGATTCCTCCCCATGCTGCTTCTGCTTGCAGATGGCAAAAAATAAAGAACATATAATCCAATTTTCCATCTGAGCCATGGCAAGACTGGGTGTTCAAATAAAAGTTGCATTTTGCATCTGTATCGTGAATCCGTACACACTGAAAAAAGAATGTATTCAAGTATTAATTTTTAACTTGGAAAATCTTTAGACAGCATTATGCAATCTTCGCTAAGCATCATCTTGACTACAAACTATTTAGCTCAGAGCTTCTAAAATATTTTGAACTTCAAGATTGTAGAAATTTTCTGTGGCTAAAATTTCTGTAATACTAATTAATGAATACGAAAAAAAAACATACTTTTATTTAATTGTTTAATAAATGTTAATGAAATATCAAGATTTTGAAAAATTTTGTCCTCATTTTCTGTTATATAGTTAACATTATCTTGCAGATTTTGTAGCCTATAAGGTAACATCACTGAGGCTCATGGACCAAAATCTTCGGAAAATTGGGAAATGCTGTCCAAAAATCAAAATATACCTTAGTAATAATAAAATTTAGTTAGAGATGCAACTTCCATCGATTAGCTTTGTTATTGGCAGCTATTTTGTAAAATGAGGGCACTATATATTGCTTTATAGCCTTTTAAGACAATTTTGTTGCAAATCATTTCATTTCTTTTAAAAACCATTTAAAAAGGTACATAAATCCATTTTAAATATTTCTTATATCCTAGATATACATTACAATTTCATTGTAATTTCACAAGAAAAGACGGCGTAATGAATTGGTTTGAATTTCTCTGGCCTTGAAACCTGGTGACAGCACGTGTGTGCAAACTTAAGTTAATCATCTTGAATAATTTTGTTCTTTAATATGTAAAATATTTAATAGTTTTAGCATAGGAAGTAAATTAATATATGCGCCATTATTTTTAATTTTATTGAAATACATTTCCTTTAATTTGACAATTTAAGAAATAAATGTTTTATTATTTGTGGAAATCTATCAAAACACTTAGTGTTTTGCATTTTTAAGGAATTGTTTATAAAATATTAACTTAATTTGCTTAAAGCACTGTTTTGAGAAAAAAAAATCTTGTAGCAATATCATTTTCATTTTTATTTTATTTTTTAAACTTAGATTGAATTAATAACGAAAAAGAGAGATTTTTAATCGGGAAAAAAATGCCATCATATTTGTATCATGTGTTACCAAAAGTTTTTCATTGGAAAAAGAAACTCAAATAATTGGGCTTTATCTCTTTTTAAAAGCTTGAAAATTTTTCAAAATAACTTACTTCAGTAGTTTCATCCATGATTACCGGCGTGACAACATCTAAGCTACTTTCTGAAAATACAAACAAAGAAGCGAATTAATATCCTGAAACAATAACGCATGATAATAAATTTACTTTTATCATAATAGAATAATTTGAAAGTATTACATTTATTTCAGTTTTACTAAATATACCAATTTTCTTAAAGAAAAATGAAACGGGTAATGCACTAGAAGTTTATATCCGAAATAATTTATAAAAGTCTTATTGACGCTTGTCTGATAGTTTTGTTTTGCTGCCATTTTCGAAGTTACAACCTCCGGATGCTTATTTCCTTAGAGCTAAACAAAAACTGATAAGTCGCAGGAGGAAGTTAAAGCGCATCTTTGTCAATTGATTTATAAAAGCCTTTTCGGCTTATTTCCGCTAAATTCAAAAAGAATAATTTGCGTGCTGTTAAAGTGTACTTTTTAAATATTTATCTAAGAGTTCAAAAACCTTTTTATCGAAAAGTAAAATACAAAATTATGCGCAATTTTATTTTGAATAAAGTTTAGTGCTTTTTAGATGTATTTTTTGGGTTGCATTTTATGCAGCGTCTTCACATATTTGCAGTAGCTGCCCGTTTTCAAGTTTTTCTCTTGCTTAAACTATATTCAAAAAATAATAAATTAATTTTTAAAAATTAAAATTAAATCTGCTATGCATTTTTCAATGTATCATGTCAGAACATAATTTCTTGAGCGGCCGAGCACCACGTGCTCGTGCAATTTAAATTATATTTTTATTCATTTTAATCGTTTCAACGAATTAGTAACTTTAGTATTGCAAACGATCCAAAAAACTTTCTCACATTTATTGTTTAAAAAATATCACATTTCCTATTTATTTCATTACACATATTCACGTACTTAAAATGAAATTTTTCTAGGTTTTATTTGCTGTAGTCATTAACTTATTTTTTTAAATTAGAGCTTTTGTAAGTGCAATGGCAACACGTTATTAAAAGCTGATTTTTTTTTGAGGTGCTGGCGCAGATAATAAAAATTTGTATTTTTGCCTGTGGATTTTTGTTAACGCCAAAAACCTCATCCTCTAAAAACAAAATCGTGATCTGGCATGATAATAAAACCCAGAAACCATAGTTCTATATTATTATTTTTTTATTTTTCAGCCACTTTTATAAATTGGCATCAAATTATATAAGAAGTAGAGGATAAATAAATAAATAATAATGAATTTCAAATTAGTCGTTACAGAGCTTTAATATTTCACATTAAAATGCAATAAAAAATTAACACGTAAAACTAGTATTATTACAACAAAATAATTTACATTTGTAGAATAGTAAACTTCAGTAAAGTTTGTAACTAAATGCAGTTTTATTACATAAATTATAAAAAAATTAAAATTTCTTTGTTTCAAATAATTTTTACATTAAAATTACAATAAGAATTATTTTTAAACTAATGATTAAATTGTGACAAAATAATTTAAAATGATAAAAGTGAGATACTGTATAGATTATAGCTAAATACATTCTTGTTACACAAATAGTTAAAAAATAAAAATGAAATTCGGTTAAAAACTCTCTATTACAAATTTTACTTATTTCATTTTAAAATAAAATGTAATAAAGATATTGTTATTTAGACTGATTATTAACTTGAAACAAGCTCAACGATAGGTTATTATTGAAAAATGAAAAACTAAATTACATGGCAGACAGAGAGAAACCAAAAAAAAAAAACTTTACAAAATATATAAAATGTCACAGAAAATAAATTATGTTTTTATGAAACCTTTAACTTTAAAAATATGTTTCGTTTAATTCACAAAATCTCAGAGCATGCAAAGTTTTAATTTCTGTTTAAAAGCTTTAATAGTTATTTATATGAAATTCTTACAATAAGTCCGAATATGAATATATAGAGTTCTCAGTTTTTTTTCGGTTAATTATTGTTATAAATTCCTTTAAATTACACTAGTAAATTGTATTGAGGTAAAAAAAAATTAGTAAACTTTCGTCAGTAATAAAGTAACTAATATTTATCTTTCATTGAGCTATTGATGCTATTTACAATCTAAATAACTGGAAAATGTCATTTAGTTATGTATAAAAAGGAATATATGAAGCCTAGAAATTCGTAATATTTATCGAAATATTTAACAACTTAGAAAATAATAACTATTTTTCAAAACAATTGATATAATTGTTAAATACATTATGTTAAAAAAATGATTACCTTTTGTGTAATCCATGTAGCTATCAAATACCCCTCATCAAATTAAAAATGTACAATATTTAAATCTAAATATAAGTAAACACTTCATACTTATAATCATATATATATATAATTTAATAAACAAAAATAGTTCAATATAAAAATTTCTAAGAATTTTCAATCCTCAGTAAATACAAAATTAATACTTCTTTATGGTTTTGAGCAACCGTACTGAATTGTTTGAAATAAATATAAGGAGATAAATTTATCTGTAAAATCGTCAGCATCAACAAATTTGTTATCACTTATTTTTATCTAGTTTAGAATAGAGATAAAATTTTAAAAATAGTGTTTATAAATCTATTAAAAACAGGAAAAGATATATAAACAAAGTGGTAAACTATTTGCTCGATACTACTCGATTTTATTAAAAGATTAACCTTATCTTCTTCCAATTTTTGAAAAATTAACTAAAATAGTAGGGCCAATTTGAAAATTTAAGAACAACTCCTTTTCTTGATTTAGCAGCGATTAATTTTATAATGAAAAATCTTAATTGGATGGAATCATTTCTTTTAGAAAACTATACATTGTCTTATACAGTGCTGCGAAATTATGAGCCATACATTGACTTATACGGTGCTGCAAAATTTTGAGTTATACATTGACTTATCCGGTGCTGCGAAATTATGAGCTATACATTGTCAAACAGTGCTGCGAAATTATGAGCTATACATTGACTTAT
>JAOUZG010006274.1:85616-107504 GCA_026289955.1 Argiope argentata
ATATATATATATATATATATATATATATATATATATATATATATATAATTTTTGTTAACAGACAAATATCTGAAACCCACAACTCCTGAAATCAATGCAATATTAACATAAAAGGTGCCTGTAATTAAATTATAGGAACTTGTTATTCATTTAAAAATAATGACAACAAAGCATAACAAAACGAGTGCGATACGATTTTTTATCCATACGATTTATACCATACGGAATCAATTTATAGAGGAAAGAAATAAATTGTTGGAGAAAAGAAAAAAGGGGTTCTGCAGAAATGATTAACTAAAATTAGCTAATTATTTCATTATATAACTGTTCATTAGTAAAACTGATTCCTTTATAACATCCTCATCTAACATCTTGTATCACCATAACAGCTGTAACATCCTCCTGATTTTTTCAACCTGATTTTTTTATTCATAATTTAGTTTTAAAACTGTGTTTTCTTGCGCACGTGCAACAGCATTATGGTTATTCTTGCAATTGATTGCAAAATACAATATGTAATTATCGATCGATCGATCCGACGCGTGATGCTATTCGGTTCTTTAAATTTCTCTAAACTATCCACATGTATAGAGCATTCAAGCCATCATAACCAAAAATTATAAAGAAAAGTTTGTATTACTGACATATATAAAAATCCATTTGTAAATTCTAAAGAAGCAAATGTGAGTTTTAAAGAACATTTCTCTGTTAGAATAACAACTAAATATTAATCAATCATACAAAACAGCCATACTTATAACCATGCTTAATCAATCATACCAAGTTACAAGCATGCTTTTACCATTCATAAACGAAATATTAAAAAAAAATTATATGAAATATTTCCCATAGTCTATATATTATATATATAAAATGCTTATTTGCCACAGCACATGTTTTGTAATTGAGCTCTAATGTTTATATTTTAACCATGGCAATTTTATATTTGAAATATGAAATACATTAATTTATTGGTGAAAAATTTTAACTCATGGAGGGGAATTTTGATGCAAGATATTATCTGATGATGGAGAGTTTGATGTTGATCATTAGTTAATTGATAAAAGTATTTTTTGTGAAGGAAATCTTATCTTTATAAACTTTAAATTAATGCTTTCGATTCAAACTCATGTGATGCATATCAATGGCACAGTTCTATTTTTATTTTCAAATCCGATGTATATTTTAGTGAAGGAAAATGGTCACTGAAAAACAACCTATAGCTAATTGTTAATTGATATGCGCTGTTACATTTGCAGTGCGACTTCAAAGCTATGTGAGTCTAAATTTCCAATGATTTCATTTAAAAACGTCTAAAAAGTCAAGTAATTTCTACTATAATTATCCTATCCATACTTCCGTCATAGCGGATCTCATGAGCAGCGTTCCTACGCCAAAGTCCTTTTTGACTATTATAATTATCAATACATCCAATGTAATTATTCTTTTCGAAATTTCGCTGAAAGTGTAATTTAAAATGGAATAAACATCAAAGAAATTGAATTAGGCAATCTGAAAGGAATTAAACAACAGATTTTATACAAATAAAACCTGACCATAAGTTCCTAAATTTTCTCTATGAAAGTTTTAGTTCAAAACTTTTGATTTCTACTTTTATGTTTATAAGAAAGAACTCGATTCGTTTGAATGCTCATTAACTTTCAAATAACATTATCAACGATTTCTTAATGTTTAGGCGTTTCCAAGAATTTTTATTGTTTGCATTTGGCTGAACATTCCATCGATTCAACAAGAATTTATATCAAACTGAATAGAAGTTTTACAACATTGACATTGGCCATGAATGTAATCTATCGTCTAAAGATATGATTGTAAAAGATTGGTGTAACTCGTCCTTCGTTATGCACTCATGCAATCATTTTCACAATTAATTCATTGATTTGCATGTATTCCTAGTGTAAAGAAATAGTAATCTTATTCTTAAATATCAAAACAATTTCAAGAACTGAAGAAGTGTCAATTTTTCTTTAAAACTTAGGGTATCGAAAGAGGAATAGTAGGTGAGGGGTAGATAAGTATTTGTGGTGTCATTGTGCGAACGGCACATTTGACCTTGCTCCATTAAACTTATAATACAACATAGCTCAAATAATTCCATAACTTCTTTATGAAACTATACAAAGTAAATGATATTAAAAGAGAAAATACAGGTCAAATGTTGGTCTGAAAATGTATATTCAATTACTTTAACGTCGCAGACACATGGCAATAGTTATAACACGTGTCCATTTAGCATCCTATTATGCTATGTATTAGCCTAGATCAGCAGTCATGTCTTTTTTTCATCTTGCAAGCTGTGTACTGGATTCAAATTTTGAATTATCGATGCTCATCTGCCATGTGTCAAGTAAGGATAAATTGGCTGCATTTAAAACTATCAATCTAAATTCAAAGGATGAAAGCTAGAACGGTAATGCATTAAAAACATTCTTCTGCGATCAAATGTTGGTAACTTGTTTATCTTCGAACTTTATATCCTCAAATTGAAATATCACTTTATAAAAGCTATAAAACAAAAAATTTCTTCAAGATTAGAAAACCTAGCATTTCTTCAAAAATAAAAAGCATTTCACAAAAATAAAGGACTTTACAAAAATAAAAAACGTTAAGCTGTACTTTCGTCTAGTTTAGCAAATAAATATAAAGATACTTGGATGATAAGGTTGAAAAATCTAAATAATTCTTTTTAATTTTACAAAATATCTAATAGCTTTCCCGAAATTCAATCTTGAAACATTTCTATCTCAAAATATAAAGTAACTGTTAGGGAATATTATTTTACTTTTACCGGAGATGCAATAAAAATTTAAAGCCGCGTTTATCATCAACAATGCAATAAATACAAATGAAGAATCTAAGAGAATGAAAATTCTGAGCATCGAGGTCAATCAAAAGACTGTTGAAATACGGGAACGGTAACAAAATAATAGTATTCTCATGGCAATAAAAATCTATAATCGAGGATTGCCTTAAAATTCAATAATAAAAACAAAAACTTCCTTTCTTATTATGGTTTTGCCTCACTAAACATTTTGTGTATATTTGAATTCTTTATTATCAATCAATGAAGAAAATCTATTATTACGTACAGCTAACTGTTTGTTAATAATTTCGAATTGAGTTAAAGTTACCTTTTTTTTCTATTCTCTTACTTAGTGTTGTTGTTTGTAATGCATATAGTCTGAAATATAATATTTTCTTCAATTAGTATACATTTGGAATTCCATTAAAAGCAAATTTCGAACGAACATTAAAGAAAGGGTTGAGGGTCGTTTTTTATAACATTTAATTAAAGAAAAAGTAAAGAAAGCTTTCAAAAGAGTATTCTATAAAACAATTCATGAGCTTTAATGCATTGCTAAATAGCAAATAACTATTGTCTAAGATATATCAGAAATTATTCAAATGAATGTGGAACTTGATATTGGAACTTGGGATTTATATTTACTATTTTCTGATATTTTTATTTATTACATAATGTTAAATTTTCCCTCATTTTCATGGAATTCTATATAAAAAGTGGATACTAGGCTCCTACTAGAACTACTGTATAATTTGTTGATATATATATATATATATATATATATATATATATATATATATATGCATGGTTTTATTTCAATCATATTTTTGTTAAAATTTAAAGATAAGAATACATTAGTCTATGTATCATTCCACGAAGAATTAAGATTAAAAACATCTTTATTTAAGAGCATAATATTTTGTAAAGATAGCTATGAATTTTATTGGATTAAAATCTGATAATATTAGTGTTTCAGGGCAAAAGAATTAAAAAATAATAAACCGTAGACTCTCAGATTTTTTTATCCCGTATTACGTAAATTCAATACATCATGATAAAAAAATGCGAATATTCCTCATACGGCATAATAAATAGTTCAGTGTAACGGCTAAGATAAATTTTACATTACCATGCTTCTTGCTTTTTTTGCTTAAAAATTAAAGATATTGTTATTTGTTGCTTATATATATGTACAATAACGTTGACCGTTAAAAGGAAAGATAACTTTCTCACGTGTAATATATGCAGTTACAAATTAGAGACATGTCTGAACGTACATAAATTCGCTCGGTTAATGCAATTTCCTATTACGCATTTCCAAAATTGAAAGAGAGTACTATATACTTATCATAATATATCCTTTGTTTATTTTATCAATATGTATTATTCATAATTATCCAATTAAACATATTCTATTAACCAAAATCCAGAAGAAAAAAAAGCTCCACGCAGTGCCGAACTTTTCACTTGAATTATTTTTTAACTTAATAATGGGTGCGAATCAACTTTCAAAACTTGACAAAGATCAAAAGCGCACTCACCTTTTGATACCGATCACTTGAAAAACTTCTTATTCGCGTCAGATTAGAATAGATATTGTCGAACACTTTGGAAGATAAAATATCAAGAAGTGCTTCCTACAGATAAGATTAGTTCTATTCATTGTCTGAATTAAAATCAGATTTCCAGAAGCATTTCTTAGCTTTTATAAATTTAGATGAGTGTTCAGATCCTTGTAGAATGCTTTCTGATGAATCAGAAGATGATAAATGTTTTCATTGCGAACGCATTTAATCTCTTATACATCCGGTTCACTGGAAACTGAAGTATTATTAAAATAAATAGTTGAATTTGACTGCATAATAAGCATGTGTGAGTTAACACGAACAGGTGAAACTTGTGGTGATTAAAAGATTTATTTTCCAGAAAGCAGCTGGATTTACAATTTTATACAAAAGTGTATTTTATAACTAATGCTTTGTTTCTTTGATACGTTTTGTTCATTATTTGCAGTATTAAACTTAATGATTTAGATTGCTTTCAAGCCTTTTCTGTTTTTTTGTTTCTGATATATCAATATTCTTTCTGATACTTTAATATTTAATGTCAATATTCTTTTTAAAGTATCGAGTTTTGAGTCGTTCTCTTCGATTAAATAAATATTTTTCCATATTATTTATGAATTTTGATGTATTCAATTCAATTTTTTTATAAATGATGCTCTATAAGAATTGTATAGAATTAAGCAATTTTTTTTGAAGTTCTTTAAAATTTCTTAATGCTAGTGTAAAACTCTAAATAAATTTGAAACATATTCTTGTTAATGTACTTTTTAATGTATTTTTAAAACATATTCTCGTTAATATACTAAAAAGGATAAATCATTTTTTACTTTCATAATCCTTTATACTTTAGTCATTATTTCGTAATTCATCATAATAAATACTATAGAATGATAAAATAAGTACTTTTCTGACTTCATTACCAATTGGCTCCAGTTATTAAGATTCTAGATTTCATTAAATAGATCAACTAATTGAATATTAAGTTCTTAAAATATTATCGAGAATTTTATCAAGTGCTGTTATCATTTCGTATCGTCATCTTGAAACACAAATGTATAAGATTTCAAAATTCTAACACACCAGCAAGTGAGTATGAAATAGGTTATAAGTGAAAAAAAACTCAAGCTCAATAAAAAAGTATTATTGGCAGAAGAATTTACCAAACTTTAATTTGTATGAATTCCCCCTTCGTGGGAAACACAAGAATTATCTATCTTATAGATTATTACCGTTAAAAAGTAAACTGTCTTCTCAAAATCCTTTCTCAATTTTTCATAAAACGTGTTATTAATTGTTTGTTTTCAAATGTAAGAATTAAACCAACAACAAATTAATTTTTAAGACTGCATAATATATATTCTTTTTTTTAATCTTATTTCACCATTTTGAAAAATTATTATTAAACTCATTTATAAAGTTCTTTTTAATGAGACAAAAGATGTCGTCGCAGAAAGTTTATAGTTTTATAAAAGCTTGTGCTGCGTTTTCAGTTTTTTATTAATACTTTCTTCTCCAGAGAGGCAAAACAAAACTAAATCAGTAAATACTCCGCAAGTTTAAGCTCAAGTTTGCAAGTGTTCGTTACCACAAACAAATTTCTTTAATCCTTTAACAGAAGAACATTCTGAATAGGCATTTATCACCATTGTTTCTGAATTTTTAACAAAAAGTTTTCATTTCTTGCATTAGATAAATTCACCTTTATTTCTATTTAGATCTTTTTAAAAATTATGCATTTTTCAATGTTAAATCAGTTATTATTTTTCAAAATACTACTTTGTATAGTTTAAAGAACATTAGAATCATATGTTTAAAAAAATGTATTCGCCTGATAAGAAGAAAATAGAGAGAGAGAGAGAGATGCAGAAAAAAATATTTCCGATTTCAGTATTTGGTAAATTTTTGGCTTAAAGACCAGGAAGTTAAGTTGGATATTCATGATCATCCCACGCCACCCCAATGGAATGATGGCACTTCAAAATCGATCGTCACTACGAAAGCCTGCCGGAATTGGCTTGATATGAAGCGGAAGGTTGGATATTCCATCCTATTAAATATCCATCATTCTATTTTCCATTATGTCATTTAAATTTGCTGATTAATAAATGCTGGGAAGGGTGAGAGAAGCTTGTGGTGCATTTCATCACAGAAGGGTTGGATGCGAAGAAGGAATTTTGAATAATAGGTAAAGATCTGTTTAAATGGACGGGCTAAATATTTGAACCTCTGGAAGAGCCAACACTCCATTGGTATGATGTGGAATAATCATGAATGCCAATGATTATCAACATTTCGTTGATGGATTGTTGACACTTCATCGTCTTGCTATTGGTGTGATTGTGAATTACTATTCTAAATGGGCCAAAAAATGAATTACTTGAAGTGTTAATTCTCCATTGACGTTGCGTGAATTGATTATGAATGATCAGTTTTAGATAAATGGTCTACTCATACGCTACAACTAAGTGCTTCAATTAACGATTTACATAACGTAAAAAAATACTATCAGAAAGGGGTTAATGCATTTTCGCTGGGCGATGAGAATTAATTATAATTTGTTTAAAAGGTTAGAATTTCATGCTGCTGTAAAAAACGGTTATATTTCATACTCAAAACTTCACCATTTAAAATCCCTCATTTCATCCTCTTTGTACACTAAAATACTTACAACGGTACAATTTTAAAATCATCCGAAAAAAATTTGATCTTGTATGAAGCTATTCAATACTGAAACTAACACTTTAAACTATGAAACAATTACTATACATTATAGAAACTACATAACGAAAGAGAGACACAATTAAAGCGTGAATAAGGCAAATTTCTGTGATACTTTATTTATATTTTATTAAATAGTCTAAAATTTTATGTTGTACGGGTGATGTACTTTCAGTAAAGCAAATATCTAATGGGAGAGTTATCATTTGGGAACAAACTGATTCACTCAAGGAATTGAAAAACGCTGTATCTGTTTTGGATATGGTTGGGATATTTCCAATCTTCTTTAATATACATTCTTCCTAGGATATCCTTTCACTTTCATTTTCTATACTCGTTTGCCTTTTAAAATTCTCTCAATACTTTCCTCACGTTTCATTTCAACATAATCATTCTGAAATTCATCGTTTCCAAACAAAGAATTCCACGGAAATTCTTTGGCTTACAGAAATATGCAAGCCTAATTTATGTATCAAAAAACCTAAAAATATGAAATTCAATTAGAATAAGTATATTGAAGTTTGTATATCTAAACACGGTCGCAGATGCTTAGTATTTTGATAGAAATAAAAAAATCAGAAATTAAAAATTACGAATAAACTTAAAAGAATCAAAAGAAAAACAAATTAAAGCTTCCTAGTCTGAAATATAAATTCGATACCTTTTGATTTATTTATTTCTTGATTCACGTAACAAAATAAGATTTTTCTAACTCTGAATATTTATACTCGAAATTTTGATGCCAGAATAAAGATATGGAAACTTTGATATACTCTAAAATTTTCCTTTTCATAATGTTTAGTATTTTAAATGAAAACCAATCTATTTATCTCTCTTGCATGAAATACTCTCCTGACTTTTACCTACAAACAATATTTCACTATCCAGAACTTATCGTAGTACTTTTTTCTAAGGAAATGTTTTATTTCTAGTATGTGTATTCAAACAAACAAAACAATTTTTTGTCTTGGAGCTATTGTTTTTCTTATGCATTTTAACGAGTGTATTTGATTCTGCTAGGGCCGACCATCTCTATGAAGAATCCCCGATTCAAAAAAACTTTTGGGGCCCTAAATTTTTGGCGAAAAAATACAAATAAGAGCACATATTACTATTGCATGTTTATTTAATGCGTGATTTTGTTTCTGCTATTAATTACTTCAGAAAAGTTAGCATTTTTTGTAATTTCTTTAATCGATTCTGAGTATATCAAGGGCATTTAAGCGTTTTGAACGCATGATTGACCCAAGATCATTTTTTTATTAATTTTAAGTTAGTGAAAGAGCACTCGGCATTTTTATAGAAATTGGCAATGCTAAGAAAAGTTTTAACACAGTTAATACATTGAAAAATAACTCATTATAATTATTATTTACTGTGTGTTACAGTATGTCATGCGTATTATATACATTCCTTTCATTCAAAATCAAATCCTGTATCAAAACATTTATTTGGATTAAGTTTTCATTTACATTCCTATTATAAAATGTTAAGTTTTGGGAGATTTTTTCTAATTTATGTTTTTTTTACAATTTTTATATCAGTGATTTATTTGAAATACTTTAATTTATCTACTATCTGTACAATAGCAGTTACAGAATTAAAAATAAAATCTAAATTTACGAATCGGGTTTCCTATAATTTCATCTTTTGCTATTTCGAAATACATTTTTTTCTCTTTTTCAGTAAAATATTCGGAAAGATTCAAATTCCTCAAAGAATAAGCTAAATTTTGGATTTTAGTTTTGATTTTATAGACTAAATTAAAAGTCCAATCCATAACAATCATTTTTATTTGAGATCAAAATAATACTATTAAACTAATGTTATTAAATAAAATTGTTGTCATGTCTTGTATTGAATCCAGTAGACTTTTTTTTCGAATACTGCTTTATTATTGTTATTTGCATGAAAATTCTTCTGGGGCTTTACACGTTTGTTCAAACTGTATATACACTGCTTTAACTGCATTTATTTTAGCTTCACAATGGGTGTCGCATAATAGTTTAAGTGTAATGTTTAAATGCCTTTGTAGAATGTCCCACCTGTTTGTAGATGAAGAAATTAAGCAAAATAAACTTTGCAATATCCAAAAAATTTGTAATATATACTGTTGGAAGCAGCATCACAAATTAGTGAATTAAAAGAAGGTTCATAGGCAAAAGAACATAAATTGCATGAGGGTTTAGTACAATTATTCTAGATTGTACACCTTTATATTTCCCTTTCATTTTGCTGCCGTTGTCCATTACAATTCATAATATCTAAATCAAGCTCACTTAGCATTTCCAGTAGAGCTTTTACTTCATAGTTCTTCTTCAGTCACATCAGTTTCTACAACAAACCACAGAAATGTCACATTTATAATCAATCTTCAAAATTTGCATACCTAATAAAGGCTGCCGCTTGTTTATAATGTTAAATATCATAAGTAAAATTTATTTGGATACTACAATATATAGCAACTTTTGTGTTGTCTTTAACTTTATTAAGTAATTTTCTAAAGCAGGGATAATTTGTTCTTGTGATGCATGTGCTAACTCCTGCACAATTCCATTTTTTGGAATTTTTTTATTCTGTTTATATAATCTATAAGCACAGAATCGTATTTACTTAATAATTCGGTTAAACTTGAAAATTGGCCATTAGTAGGCGTTCCTATTATTTCACCGTTTCCCCTAAGCAGAAGATTATTGCATTCTAAAAAATAAAATTCTTTGAAATAGTAATTTCATGATGATCTTTTTCTCTGGGAATCATTTAAGTCTTTCCGTTTTTTTTATTTATATTAACTTGATTTGTTTAATCAACAGTCGAAATAAATTTAGTCGTTTTCATAACTCTTTCCAAGTAATAAATGAGTAAGTGATAAATAGAACACACATAATCTTGAATTACAGTTGATAAATTTCTCCAGTAATTATAAAAACCTATAAATCGTGAAGATTCTTAATTTCCAATGGTAAAATTATACAGCATTGAAAAAATACCGAATCTTGAATAAATCAATCAACTGCGAAACTGCATTTCATCATTCAGCACTTCTTTAAAAAAATTAGTAAGTAGTGGAAAATTATCTACCTTCTGCTCTTTAAGCAAAATCTTTTTCGCGTTGTATATTTATTTTAACACACAACATTTTAAACATCAGTTTTAATGCTTGGCCATAAACCTAAATCACTTACACGCACTTGATCACATTTATTATTGTCGTTTTCGTCGTTATTTTTGATTCAATCATATTTGTATAAACACATGGTTCTTCAAAAATTATCACAATTTCTACTTTTTTATTGTAATATTTTGTTGTTTGTGTGGAAATTTCTTTGCCAGTTCAAGGTTGAAATGTAGCTTCTGAAGTCGAGCAATTTCGTTAAGAGATTTACTTCGCAGACAAGAAAATGGGTCTACTCGGGTCTTTTTGATATTTAATTTTTTCCCTGCTAATTTTCTAATTAGAAACGAGTTTTTCTCAACTATAGGAATAATTCATTGGCATGAATATGATTAGATCTAAAAATATTAAACATTTTATAGTATGAATTATCAAAATAATAAATGCAATGTAGCCTAGAAGGTGAAGTAAATGACTGTTCTTTATGTTTATAATATATTGCACACTTGCACTAAATTGTAATATATATGTAAGCTTCGTATATTTCAAAATCCATCTATTCTTCCAGTTAAATTTCTTCCTCTCTTTTTTCCATCCCCTACTTATTATTTTAGTTTTGTTCATAGTGAAGGCCTCTCATTCTTGGAGCCCTGGTGTATGGCATCGGCCACACACCCTAGATAGCCGCCCCTGGATTCTGCTTAAAATACTAAAGAGTCTAATTTTAAAACAGCAAAAAATTTAAAATATAGTTATTTAATAAAGAATGAACGTTTTGGGGCTAAAAAAATATCTGTAGTGTTGAACAAGTGCCTTATACTTACCTATAAAAAAACTCAATTGAGAAGCAAAGTTATCAAAAGTGATCTTTATTATCTTTCATGCAACTTTATTATCACTCAATATTTAATTTATAATTTATCCCAGTTTATTATCAAATAGAGCTATGAAAAAAATTTAATCCTTGACTTTTGGATATTATCAAGAAGTTTCTCAAATATTAGTTGAGTCATCTCTTAATTAATAATTGAACTATATATAGACACTAAAAGCTTTTTTTATAAAAAAAAAGAAAACACTTAAAAATCATTATTATTTCTTTAATAAAAAATTATTTTTAGTAGAAAATAAGGAAAAAGGAAAATATATAGCATAAAGAATTTTTTTTTTGTATTTCGAATGGCTTTGGAATCGATAATTGTTTTAAAAAATGAAAAATGTTTCGAATTAAAGGTCATGGAAGGATTGTCAGATCAGAGCTGGTGAAACATTATGAATAACACTTTTCACAATTTCAAACACTTGTCTTGAAATGCAGATTCCTCAGACATAATTTCGGAATTCAATTATTTTCAGTAAGATTGCTTCAACTTAGTAGATAAGGAATTTAGATTTTAATCTTTTCTAATGCTTTTGAAGGTTTTCATTTTCTTTATATATCTTTATTTTTTCCATGAGTGAAATCTTAACGGAGTATTTTCATGCTTTCCAATATTTTACCTAAAAACCAAGTGAAAAGATTTCTCCTAAATTTTCTTTTATACTTAATAATAAAATCATTATCTCCCCTCCCCTAACATAAAATTCAAGGACATTAGCCAAAACTGTGAACACCATGAGAGCTCAGATTTTTATTTTCAAGAATTGTATGCTTTTTTAAAAAAAATCGGCTTTTAAGTATTAACCGCATGTCATTGACGAACAACATTTAGCATTCGATCATTGACAATTAATTGCTGACATATAGTTAATACACAAATACCAGAAAACCGAATGTGTCTTAGGAAGCTTTTTATTTCCTGACCAATTAAAATTAAAATATGTGACAGAACCACAGTTGAATCACAAGATTAAATACGAAATTTCATTTATTTCAGTCATTTCATTATAATAGATCACAAATGAATATGAATTATCACGATATCTAAAACCGAAGAGAGCTAAATGAATAAAATTTTTGTACACATATTCACCAGCTGAAATAAAGGTATATCTCAAATTTTGAAAGATTGTTCTTTTATCTATCTATGCTTTCATAAGCATATAAACGAAGTGATTAATAATAAATACGAAATTTGAAGCTTAAAAACATTTTGCTAAAAAATTTATGAGACAAAGTTATATAAAAAAATTGATTGAACCCTTTAGTCGGCATTAATACTGGCGAACCGACTGGTCGCCAAAAGCGGCTAGTAATAAATATAAAAAGAATATAAAAGTCAACTCCTACTTAGGTCAACAAAAATTTTATTTCGATTAATTTTTATTAAATAATTACAAATGATATGAATATGTATATACATATGACAGAATCCTAATATTGTGACAAAATAGAGAGCGAATTCCTTTGCAATTTTTCATTCTCCTTCTCGGCACGTACCTCAATCTTAAGATTAGGTAGAAGTGACCAACAATTGATGACAAAGATTTTAAGGGGGGAAATGGGGACTGAACCTAAAGCTTACAAATTTCTCTAATTTTATTTTATTTTATTTATTTTGAGAAAAATCCTTCATTCTAACCACTAAGCCACAGATGCTAACTCACTCTCGAAAATCATTTGGATAAAACATATGCTTAAAGCAAAAATTTTCGAAAAACTGTTGATTTTCGCAAAAATTAAACTCGCATTCTTCACCTTCAAGGGAAAAATAATGAAATCCTTGCATTTTAGCTATTCAACTACTGCCTGTTGATTTCAATTTTCATTACAAACTGTTAAAACTCTATTTAAAGTATTAAAAATTAATTTAATTTAATTTAATTTAATTAATTAATATTTGAAAATACTGTACTAACATCGAGTGTCATCCTCTACAAATTTATATAAACGTATTTGAACTTGAGTGAATGAATAAAAAGTATTTTATTAACGATTGTAAATTTGAAAAAGATATATAAATATATATTGAGAGAATGTGAACTAATAGTAGAAATAGAAAAAAACTCAATTATTTAAATAAATGAAATTGCTTGAGTAAATTTGTACAATTTCAGTAGTTGATCAAATTTTCTTTCAAGTGGTTAAAGAAAAGACGTCTAAAATACGTATTCAGTTTTCTGATATTCGTGTAATAATTGTATCAAAGTCATGTATCACCAAAAATCGCTCTCGGACCGGCGTTTTCACTACTAGTGTTTGCTAATCATAAGCTGTTAATAATACATCTATAAGCGAATCATTTATTAGTACAGACTCCATTTACTAGTGATCGAGAATATGCGAGATAACTTTGGGGAGATCATTCTAACTGCTTCTTTGTATATTTCGTATATGGGAACAAAAATAAATGTTTAATTTATAAATCTAAAAAAAAATTTAAAAATTAATAAATGAAAAATATTGCAAAATAAGTTTATGTCGACATGTAGAATTTAATATATTCACTGAAAGAAAGTGACACCGATACATCTAGAAAAATTTTAGGACTTGATAATTTTACCAGATTTTGACCTAAATTTGCAAAAATATAAAAAGTCATAAATAATAATTTATGAGAGATGTTAAAATTTTCTAAAGTTTCACCAAAATCGAAACCAATCATAAAGAAATTTTACATTATTTACTTTAGAAAATACTTTCCTTAATCAATGACAAACTTTAAAGAGGTAAAAAACATCGGCATATTAGAAAAGACAGTTTTAGACATAGACGCAAGCATATAATCGACTCTTTCACTGATTTCCAAAAAAATTGTTTTTTTAACAGTCCGAAATTTCATATAAAAAAACAATTTTGTAAAAATTAACAATAGTTAAATCTATATGAAATTAGAGTAACAATAATTATCTTTATCTTTTTTACCATAGTTTTATCTGACTTTTATAAAATCTTATTACGAATTTATCAAATTTAGTAAAACAAAACAGAAAATCTATCATTGTTATATTTAGATCTCCTTTCTAAACATAAAATATTTGAAGTTTAAGTTTATAGTTCTGAATTACTTATTTTTAAAGTATATTATATAAAACAATTGTGATTTAAATAAAAATTTGCTAATTCCATCTTTTATAGATCAATAAAGTTAATTTTCAACAAAAAAAATCATATTTATCTTTTCTAATTAAACATGAGAAAGTCACTATCGAGACAAAACACAGCTCTACCTTGGGACATAATATTGATACTTATGAATTATTAAACTGGTAGTCTGTTAAAACAATTTCTGTGTTATGTCACTAGCTCTAAACCATTTATTTCCGAACTTCTGATTGTCAGCACAGCTGAAGTTTATTAAACGATAAACTTGCCTTGCTTATACAATTATACTAGGGGAATGAGTTTGTTTTGACAATCTGCAATAATAGTTGTTGATATAGAGAAATGCAGAAATCTGTGGAAAGAAAAATAGCTTCGTATCAAGAAAAAAAATAAGCTATGAAATAAAATTTTATCGAGATTTGATACATCAGGAGATTGAAATATTTTGGAAAATTGGAATGAGCTTAAATTGACAATTGAAACGTGTTTGTTGTAATAAAGAAATACAAGAAGCCGTAAAAATAGCTAAGACATTTTATAAAGCAAAAATGGAAATATGATATTTCAATAAAATGGTATTAAGATTTTATATTTTTTAGGAATTTATATTTCCCAATTCCAAAACATTTTTAAACTAAAGTCTTGATAAAATTATATTTCACGTTATTTATTTTTATTTATTTATTTTTCTTTCATTTTTTTCCGTTTTATTCTCAAAATCATTTCAATAAAAGTTTCAAAAAAGTTCAATAAAACTCTTTAAAACTAAGTTATTAATAATTAAATTTTATGTTAATCCAAAATGTTTTTAATGGAAAACGATGAACGTGCTGAGTGAGTTTGAATTGATTGTCTACATCAATAATTATGAAATAAGGAGGTTGAGGATGCGGGTGAAAGTATTCACTTTATTTATATAAGGAAGAGGAGGATAATCTATGAACTATTATTTTATAGGTATTTCCTTTTTTAGAAGTCTTTCTCACTGAAAACTCCTGAAAAATGAAAAAAAAATTCTTACTGAATTAGTTTAAATTGATCATCGGATTAAAACTTTACTTTAATGTTTTCCGTAAGCAATTTTAAAATAAAGGTATATATAGATACGGGAGTAAAAGAAAGGATTTTAGACAATAAAAATTTCTTTAAATTGTAAAATAAAATTTTATCGGAATTTTGTATTTCAGAAGCAGAAAAATTTTGGACATAAAGTAGAAAAAGTTTGTTTTTTTTAATATTACATTTCTCAAATTTTCTTGAACAATTGAAAAATGAAAACTCAGAATGACGAGTGGCATTTTTAAACGCCCGAGTTATTTAAAATCAATGCTAAAACGTGTTCTTCAAATAAATGCCAATGTCAGATTTGAAGTTGATAAATTTCGCAACGAGGGGTTTCGGTTTTCGATAGTTTAACTTTTATTTTCCTTTAAATAATAAAAGTGATTGCATTAAATAATTAATTATAGCTGCACGCACACACACAAAAAAGAATTTAAAGATAAAATAATTAACATTTAAATTACATTACCTTTAGTTAAAAAATAAATGCAAGTAAAAACTATTAAAAATTGAAGAAAAATATAATTTTACAAAAAATGATCATAAAAAAGTGTTAAAATAAAATTAAGTTAATTGTAATTGGCGATATTAGCAACTACTTTAAGATGATTTCATCAAAATTCAACCTTAATAATAAAATTTTATTTAAAAAAATTCCACAGATTTAAAAATGTAGAAATTATAGAAAAAATATAGAAATGTCATATAAGATGATATATTCGAAGAAAACTTACTTTTTAATCTAATTTATAGCTAATAACATTGAATATATATATATATATATATATATATATATATATATATATATATATACTGTGCAAATAATTTTCTTTGATGAATCTTGTATAATTATTTAATTCTCGTTCATATGTGTAATAAGCTACCAAATTCTAAAATATAAAAGGCTTCAATTAATTTTATAGAAAATGTAGTAATGCTTTGGAAATATAATTTTTAAAAAACAGTAAAGTATTAAATTTGAGGGGATTTTTTATTTTAGGATGAAGTTCTATTTTAATTTTCGGAAATATATTTATTAAATAGGAATATGTGCAGTTAAAATGAAATTGACCAGAAATAAAAATCTTCCTCCAGAAGTATTAATAAAGCAATAATGAATAAATTTAATGACCTTTTAATTTCATCAAGTAATTAAATTAAATTCAGATAAAGAGGATAGTTAAATATATATATAATAAATTAAAAACTTACTGAAAACTCTGCTTTAAGTGAAAATCTCACGAAATCGATCAAATCACAAAACCCTGAAACACAAAACTCCTCCTAACATCTCCAGTTTCCCAATCGTTAACTGATACAAGCAAGAGATGAATCCTATCAGAGCTAATGAAAAAATGAATCCGATTCCGATCAGTAGAAAAGCGCAACTGAGAGGAGAAGAGCTTAAAGGTGCGCTCACCGTGGTGGAAGACAGACTGAACAGACACCTGTTTCTGCTACTACTGCAATATTTGGCGATAACTTTTTCTCGTCGCCACTTCCCCAACTGACAATTCGACTAAGGAGCATTGTTTGCTTATTCTCATTCGACGAGTTCCCAAAGTGAGCGTTATCTGATGTTTCGAATGGGAAGGCGTTTCTCATTGAGTGTTTGCGCTTATTTTTGCGATCACTTTAGAAATTATTTTTATTAGAAAACTCATTTTAAGGATTCGTACATTCTAAACAAGTAAATGCAGAGCACAGATGTAATTATGATTCTGTGGGGCTTTTACAAGTAGTTTTTAAAAAATTATCTGATTTTTCTTGCCAGGGAATGCATTAATTTTTTTGATCATTTTCGAAGTTATTTCGATCAAAATATCATTTTAAGGATTCGTACATTCTAAATAGTAAATTCAGAGCGCATATATAATGATGATTCTATTGAACTATCTTAAATAGTTTTTAAAAATTGTCTTCTTTTTCTTACTACTGCATCTATTAATTTTTATGACTTATAGCAATTATTTTGATTTTAAAAACTATTTTAAGAATTTGCACATTCTAGTAAAGAAATACAGAGCATAGAAATGATGATTATTTAATAGGATCATCATAAGTAATATTTAAAAAATTATTTACTTGAAAAATAATTATGAAAGGCTTATATCAGCGAATCCATCAGCTCATTTTTAGAAGGATTGAAAAATTTTCTATTCTCACTCATGTCCATAAATTAAGCATAATTCAGAGTCACACGGAAATTGAATTCTAAAATGCCTATACCACCTGCAAAATGACTAGACCCATCTTCAAAAATCAGATGCAAGTTGCAGGAAGCCACCAGATATCACCTATAGAACGTCACAATGATGAGAGTGTAAAAGAGTGATGTATAAGGAATACAGGAAAAGAAGTAAAATTGATCGCAATCACTTTACAAGCCTTTCAATAAAACCACCCATAATTATGATACAAGGAACACATTTAGATGATTTTTTAAGTTGTAGAATTATCGACCGTCTGGAATCTGGGCGTACCGAACCGAAAGTATCCAAGGAACTTGGAATCGCCCACAGTGTCATCTCCAGGCTTTGGCAACGATTCCAAGATTATGGTAATGTGAGTAGACGTCAAAGCGCAGATTGTCTCTGAGTAACAACGCCGAATGAGGGCCGGTATTTGGCAGTTACTGCCAAAAGAAACAGACGGAGCACAGCATCAGACTTGTTTCGTCAGCTCTCTTCAGGCACTGGTACAACAACTTCAAAGTAGAACGTGCAACAGATGCTTAGGGCAGATTGGTCTATATAATCATAGGCGTGACAGATGTGTTACACTTAATGCAACTCACTGTCGCCTATGGTTTGCCAGGAGTAGAGAGCATTCATTGCTTACACCGCAACAGTGTGCTTCCATGATGTTTTCCGACGAATCCAGGATTAGCTTGCAGTTTGATTCTAGCCGAGCTTTCATATGTAGAGAGTCAGGTACCCGTTACCACCAATAGAACATCGTTGAACGTCACCGTTACGGTGACGCAGGAGTGCCTGTTTGAGAAGAATTTATTCTGGGCTCCAGAAGTGATCTGCATGTTCAAATTGGAACCATTACATACCAAATCTCTCGGGACTTCATTCTAAAACAACATGTACGTTTGTTTAGGGGCGCCAAGGGTGCAGGATTCGTGTCTATGGATGACAAATCCCGTCCTCACCATGAAAGCATCGTAAAAGAATGCTTTTGATAGGAGGATATCTCCCGTATGAACTGCTCAGCATTCTTTTCGGATATGAATCCAGCAGAGCATGTATACCAACCATGAAAAATTGTGTTTTGTAAATAGTTTTTGTAATTTGCTACAGGGAGCAAAAAAATTGCAATTTTATTGATAATATCAAACATATAGCATCTTTTTTGCTCTTTAATTTTTTTAATAAATAAGCTTTACAAATAAGTCACATTTGTTTTACTTCTCTTCTTTTTTCTGAACTTGCATCATCCTTAATTTATGGGCATGAGTGTAATATTTGGAATACTTTCTGTTTAAGAAAACCTTTTCATAGAATTACACATTCTGAATAAGTAAAGGCGGAGAGTAAATGTAGTGGTAATTCAGGTGGTATTTCAGAAATAGATTTTTTTAAAAAATTTTCAATAAAAAAATTTGCCAAATAGATGTTTTTTATTAAATGGTTTTGGAAAACATTCTTAGTTTTAAAAAAATTCTTGAATTTCCGCATTCTAAATGATAAACGCATTGTAAGGTTTGTGTAAAAAGCATTTAAAAAGTTATTCCCCGAAAATAATGTCGCTTCTCAACTGGTCATCTGCTCCTTTTTGTGAAGATTTTTAGAAAAGTTTCGATTTAAAAATTACTTTAATAGAATTTCTTCGCTCTAAATGACCAAAAGCAGAACATTAATGATAAATGAATAGGGTTTTTATAGATGGTGCTTAAAATTTATTTCTGGAAACATGAAAAAGGTTTATTTTCGGATGATCCACTTATATTTGTGTTGTAATTTGAAAAAATTTCCAGTTCAAATATAGAGAAATACAGAGTAATTGCAGTAATAAGTCGAATGGAGTTTCGTGGATATATTTCGAAATAAATTTTGATGAAAAATTCATCGACTTTTCTCTCATTTATGTAATAAATATATCGAATTTATAATTTTATGAGACATTACTTCTACTTGTGTCTGGAAGTTTTCTATCCTCAAAAATAAATAAAAAAGATTCTACGAGAATATCAAGGATTTATGCATTTCTATAATGAGCTTATTGCGTTTTTGAAGACGTATTTTTAAGAAAAATTATTTGAAGAAAAAAAACCTTTCTTTAAAGGTATCAAAGTATTTAAGTCACAAATTCATAAAGTTTATAACTTATCAAACCATTATTGATACTAAATTTTGAAAATTTTCCATTGTTCACGAATGGTAAAAAATTGTAATAGAATTGTGACTTTTCTTATTTCCATTTAAGTACTAGCATAAGGTAAATTTCTTGTTAGAGTAATTTAAATCTTGAGACTGGATTCTTAACAATTACCTGCTTTTTCTTCTTTACAAGCCTTAATGCGATACGTTCGCATGACTTTCATTTTTCAAATTAATTGTGAATAATTTAATAATTAATTAATAAGGATTATATTGATAATGGCGGTAACGTTTCGAAGTACGGAAGTTTTCATTTAATAAATTTCAATTAATATAGTTCACTAAATAAATTTCTATTAATTTTTAATTATTTAGTTTTCCTTAATATTTTCCTTATAATTATTGCTCCCATTTATTAAAATTTATACTATTGGCGGCTGAAAATTAATAACTCGTAATTTAAGGTTAAAATAAATCTTATATTTCTCTCTATAATGCTTAAGTTATAAGCAACTTGCATTTATTGCTTAAATTGTTATATTAAGTTATAAGAAGATTTTATATGTTTTACAAACAAAAAGCGCATCTCATTTGTTGCTTCAATTGTTATTACTCTTACTTTTCGAAATGTTTTTATGCCTTTTATGTAAATCAAAGAAAAAAATTAAAAATATTTCATGGATCTGCATATTCTATATAAATATTGTTTCTGGTTTTAGATGCATTTTTGTATCTGGTTTAATTTTAATATCAAGTCAATGCAAGTTTCCTTGATTCGGTTATTTACCAGATAAAAATTTAAATTTCTACCTGATAAAAATAGCTTTCGTTTTAATCTCCATTTTAAATTTTAAATTAAATTAAATCGGATTGTTGTTGTTTTAACATTACGATAATTTTGAATTAAAATATTCTGAGAATGCTTCTCAAATATATATATTTCATCGCTCTATGAGATATATGCATTATAACTCTAGAGAGTACATTTATGCCAGAAGAGGAGTAATATCTTTGTTAAAAAACACTCGAGAAAGTTTTAAGGAGACCCCTACAGATAGTTTATCTAAATCCCTTCGCAGTGCAATCTATCGTTCACTAATTAATTGAATAACAGGCAGTAAAGAAGTCGTAAAACTTATCTCCCTTTGAAGAGACACATGTTCGAAAATTGTTATTTCTGGCCAGCGGTGGGAAAATTCTTCCCTTTGTAGCACATTGGGATTCTTCCGCTTTGATGTTACCCTCTGGACTTGAATGGAGTCGAGATAATAGACCACGCATGCGGTTTACGGCCCTTTGAAGAACGGAACCTCGTCAAACCCCCAGATGTAACTATTCTCCTATGGGACCACCCGAACTGGAATAAGTTCCGATAATGAACAACACATGCCTTTTACGGTCCTTTGAAGAAAGAAGTACTGAATCCTCCAGATATGAATATTTCCCTATTGTGAAGGGTCTGCTAGGGGAGCGGATGAGTATAAAATATTCCCACGGTTAACTGCTGACCATTTGAGAATATTTCTGAAGAATTATTGGATGATCGGAATCACCAGCGCAATATGCAAGCCTGAGAGGCACAGTTTGACCGAGGTTAAAATGGAAGGTTTTGAAAGGAAGAAACGACGAGGAGTCGAGCTGATTCACCACGAGGAGACGAGCTTATAGGACGTGACCAGCTGATCCTTCAAGAGATTGGACGAGAGGAGACGAGACGAGCTGTGAGCTGAACTGAGGAGCTGTGAGACTCGCTGAAGAGATACAGGTGATCTCCAGTTTATTGATTAAAGATCTACCGGAAGCAATCCGTAGATATCTACCGGAAGCAATCCGTTAGCTTATACTATTACTGCAATAGTACATATTGCAGTAATAGTATAAGCTAACTTTCTTAATGAGGGGAAATTGCGGGGTGCAGTAGAAAATTCGCAAATGTTTCACCTGCCTGAATTTGGGGAGAGGGTGATAAACCTGGATGATTAAACCGAGAAAAGTTATCCAAAAATTATTAAATTATCTAAAATTGTTTTCAAGATAATATAAAATTTCAAGATACTTCAGTGAGCTGAATACTGAAACACAGCTTCAATAGGAAAAATTTGAGAAATGGAGGAAAAACAGAGTGTGTACCTGCTAATTGTTTCAGCTGTAGGTTTATCATCGATAAATAGATTCTGAAACTTTAAATCATTTGATCTAGCATTCGCAGCAACTTTTTTCTGGAAGTAAAATTGTCAAATGTTAGCTGCTGCAACTTTTTTCTGGAAGTTAAATTGTCAAATGTTAGCTGC
>JAOUZG010006274.1:107945-146909 GCA_026289955.1 Argiope argentata
GTGTGTGTGTGTGTGTGTGTGTGTGTGTGTGTGTGTGTGTGTGTGTGATATGCAACCTGTTGCGTATCAAAGAGGCAACTTTTTGAATTTTATAACTTCAACTTATTTCACCTCGGGAAGCCTAATTTACATACAAAGAATAAGTGATAAGAAATATGTCAGTCTACATCGCAACACAAGAGCAGAAGAGGCCGACATTTTTTTCTTCGGTGTTTTTCCCATGAGATTCTGATAATGATTTCTTTGGCATGTGTAGATATAGGATATGGAAACTTAGGTATTTTTAAGAGACTGTTATAAGCATTAAGAATGTTTATCCCTTTCCCTTGGAGCATGAGATCCTGCTGAATTCAGCAGTTTTACAGAAAGCGTTCAGAATTAATTAATTAAAAATTAAATCAGTAATAAGAGAACATTTTAGAATGGAGATAATAAAAGCTAAATTAAGATGAAAATTAGGAAATTATTTAAGATTTAAATTAGATATTATGTAATGATATTTTAAAATGTAAACTAAACTCTAATTAATTTTCAAAATTTTATCTTAATTTAGCCCATAGTAACCATTCTAAAATATTCTCTTATTTCCTTATCACATTCTCCCTTTTCAATTTAATTTACTCAACACGAGTTCTAAAATTGCTGAATCAGCTAAAAGCCGGCAAATTCTCACTCTCCTAAATATAATATAATTTTTGTTCGAAGTAGAAAGCGGTTTCGAAGACAGAGGGGAGTATTCGAATCTTTTAGTTCGCTTTATTTCCAGTCGGAGGGGGGGGGAGATTTATGAACAACCAGAAGCGACGAGGTTAACACAGAGCGACACAAAACGAAATTATGAAAAGCTAATGAAAATTTTATACTTGTGAATATATACCGTGAGATTTTAAAAGAGATTTTACTACACGCGCTAATTTAGACAAGAAAAACACAGGTATCTTTTAGAGGAATATGTTTAGATCAGCAATATTTTGTCCCTTCACTCGGAGCGTAGGAACCGCTGACTAAAGCATTTTCGTGGAACTTTTGCTGCCTTTATTTAATAGAAAAGGTGGAATGGGATCAGGAAACAATAGAAGGGGACCATTTCTTTCTGAAACAATTTTGACAATCTTTGGGAACAAAATGGATTTATCATTAAAGGCTATATACAATACTGATTACTCATCAACACAATTGCTGTGCAGATTCAGGAATTGTCATATGGATGACAATTCCTGAATCTGGATCATATGGATTTATTAGATTTCATATTCTCTCTGTGAAAAACGTTGCCACAAGTGATGCAAAATGACTCTTGACATTCCTTTGAAGTTCCTCATTAATCATGAATTCTTTGATTTTCGTTTTAAGGAAAGAATGTAGAGCAGGAATAGCTCAAAATTCCCTCAAGTCGTAATTTTGGTCTCCTGATCCTTGACAAAAAAGGATTTTCTGATTTTCAGATTTAAATAAGACACCAAAGCGCTTTTATAAACTTTTTGAGAGATTTTATTAAAGCAATATCTGTACTATAAATTAAAAGAGAGGTCAATTTGTTGCTTGCAACGTTCCAAAGAACGATATTTTATTTCATTATCTTCTTATTTCTCAATTTGTGCTACGCCAAGATAAGTCCTAATCAATAAAGATGAAAAAAGATGATAAATTAAATTTCTTTGGAGTAAGATTTTCTAAGAATTAACTAAAATGATTTGAAATGATTTCGATTGTTATCGCCATACAGTGAAACCGATTCGAATGATGAAGTGGTTTTGGTATCTATCTCGTAAGTCTAATATCAAGTGTTTGTTTCGTGGTAAAAATTGTTTTTTAAGTTGTCAATAGTAGGCAGCGCCCATGTTGCATAAAAACGCAGCATGTTCAAACTTTGACCAATTGTCTTGTGTAATCTACTTGTGTAATCATTATTTTTTCGTTTCCATTAAATATTACTGGTGAAAAAAAGCCATTAAAATATTGTTAATCAATCAAATGACTGTAAACAAAATTTTACAATATTTTTTGCTTAATCTGATGAGTTTGTTGCTAATCTCCTTGAGTAAAAATAATTCAATTCAAACATAAATTTTATTAAATATAAATAGATAATTTAATCAAAAGAATGAGCTTTTACATTCCTAGTAATAAGATTTTTAGATTATGTTATTATGGAAGAAATAATTTCCTCTAAGTTTAATTCAAAAGAAAAAATGATTATATGAATTTTGAACTTGGCATGTAAATATAGAAATAATATTCAGTTTTCCCGACAAGAATAATTTTTTACGCAGAATTGTCCCTTGAAAACATATACCAATATATTTTTTAATTGTTTCTAAAATTGCTAGACGAATTTACAAAATAATATAAAATAGTATAGGGTTATGTACTTATAATTTAAGTTATTGGAAGATTTTTTTTAAAAAAATTACATTGATTAAAAAGTTAATGTCTTTGATTTTCACCCTTCCTTATTATAACCTTTTGTTTTATCTTTTAACTTAAGAAGCTTATGATTTACATGCAATAATGTAAATATAAATGTCATATTTTTACATTCTCGTATACGAAATATATAAAGAGAAGGATGATAATAGTCAAAATATTTTCCAATTAACAAAGAAGAACCTTGTATAAAACAGCCCATATGTTAGAGTTTAGTGCGACTTCTAGCCTAGGTGCTCTAAAATAGCTTTGAGCAACACTTCTACCTACCTTATCTTGAAACTCTCTCTGTCTCATTAGATATACAAGACCAATTCAGAATAGAATCACTGATTTATAAATTGATGAAAAATATTATAAAACATATCTTCCAGAAATTTGAAAATGGAATGGATTATTATCCATCTTTACTCAGATTCCCTATTTTAAAAGAAAGTTTTGAAATTATCGTCTTTTAATCAAAAAATTCGATATGATAGAAGTGAATGGAATACAATCTCAACAAAAAAAATTCTTCTGGAAAGGACAAACAAAGGAATATCAACTAACTAATTCGGACCAGACCTGATCCAGATAATCGAATAGATGGAAATTCGATGATTAACGAAAAAATTATTAACCAAAAAATAATGATCTTTGATAATAACGTATTAATTTAATGGCTACAAAATCGTTGTTATTTGGCATTTTGTGTATTTCCATATTGCGTTAAAATAACAATGCTCAAATATATCAAAGATTTTTCACTTTTTACTTTGGAACATTTTATTTCTGGATTTTTTCTTCTTCGAAGTGACTTGGATATCAGGAGTTCGGATAGTTGGAATCTCTGGTATTACTGTATTTTGAACAATATACCAATGAAAAATTCAAAGTATTAAATGATGCTTGGTTTTTATATTTATAGGTAGTAAACTAATACTGTTTGGGTTTTATACAATGCTATATACATATTTAAGATAAGGTATATATGCTTAGGCCTAAAGACTTAAGAAACTGAACCAAACAGTCCCTTCCAAAATCCAAAATTATTTATTTGGATGTGACAAAATCTGTTCCTAGAGGTATTTTCTGCTTTGTAGATCATATATATTTTCCAGAAACCCTATCAAATATAATTATAATTCATATAGTTTGTCTTCTGGAAACGGCTAGTAAATCAAGGTGGTTTTAAATGGAAATCCTATTTTCTAAATTCTTTCCATTAACTTCATTGTTAAGAAAAATCAAATCATTAATTATCTTATAAGATACAGCATTATAGTAACGGATCAATCAGAAGATGATTGTAGGATAACATTCCTAGTTAAATTCGTGGAAGGTATTCGTTAAATATGGAAATGTTAAATATCTGAATTTCAAATATAACTTTAATTTTTGAACTGTTAACAAAAACTAACCCTTTGTTGCTTTCTCTGTCAGGAACTGTTCTTCGGTAATTTTATCCTGTAATATTAATAACTAATTTTATCGGTAACTTACGGGGGTTTTTTATTCCAAATTTAATTTTAATTTGTTCTCATTTGGGTTTAATTTTATCATTTGGAGCATATATGCTTAATTGCCACAGACGTGTCTTTAATTACATAAAATAGGCAAATTATGTACTAATCAAAGTTTTTTTAATTCTTATTATAAGTATTATTTTAACTTAAGTATTATTTTTCAATACAATCTTTGATTTAAATATATAATTATTCATTTATGGATGCTCTGAACATAGTCAGTAAACACATATAAAATACAAGACGCTTTAATTTAATTTAATTTGACTTTCAAATTTAATTTAGATTATGGAGCTTGCTTTTGATTGGCACTGAATAACCACTGTTTTCACGAAATAAGATACAAAACAAGAAATTCCAATTTTTTCAGGGTCTGTTGCATATTTATTACCATATTTTATTGTTAATAACAATAATTAGTCCTTTATTATTCAGCTTAAATATGAGTATTAGAAATTGCTCAAATCAATACACAGGTTCTCGCTTCCCTTGTACTTATAATAACGATTTTGTTGGTCTTTGGTGGTGACGCTGTTGATGGGGGGGGGGACCTGGTGGTAAGATCTCGGCTCATGAGCAATAAGATTTTATGTTCGATACCCAATTCCTCCGAAGAACCGTGGTGTAAGGGGTCTATTACACGTTAAATCCTTCAGGGTCAATCGTCCTTCCGCTGTTGTACTATAGTGTGGAAAGGAGGATGCCAGCTCGGGTGTTATCCTCGTCATCTGACTGCGGGTCAAAATTACGAATCCTTCCCAAATTAGCCCTAGTGTTGCATTACAAAGGGAATTAGTACTACAAATGGAATTAGTTAATATAACTAAACTGATGATGATGATGATCTGAGGGTAGATGCGTAGGCTGCTCTAATAGGCTATTTTACGACTATCGTAGAAGCTGGGATGTTGTTAATCGTGGTAGCATGGTCATACAAATTTCATCTGTGTCTTCGTCCGTGGTCGGTTTGTTCTATTATGAAATTAAGAATAGTAATTAGATAATTATATGAAAGAATAATAATAAATTATTTAGCATAGATTTTACTAAAGGTTGTAAGTTTTCCTAAATATGTAATAACTAGTAACGCTTGTCAGTTGAACGTTCTGTCTTATATCCTAAGCTCACTGCTAGCAAAGAAATTTTTATATTCACTTATATTCAAGCAGCGTAAATGAAAAAAAAATTAAATACTTTACTATGGATAAAATCGTATCTTCCAAGAATATTCTAATTTATTTGTATAGATATTTTCAAAAATTTCACTTATAAATTCTTTTTTAACAATTCAAAAATCATAGTTTCAGTCAGTATCTAAATTCCTTGGAACCATAGCCTACTAGGTAGATGGTTGTGGAGTGGGGTTCTACACCCTATCTCATTAAGGTTCAATGTTTATGTAGCATCAGTCCACATTAAATTAGCTGTTATATGTTAAACGTTGACAAATTAGCCGGCAGCTTAAAAAAGGAATGACCGTTCATATGTCACACTGGTTTTTTTTTCTAATGTTAAATTTAAGAGATCTTCACTAAAACATCCATTACGTTGCTTCAGAAATGGAGCGTTGATATATCTAACCCATTTAAACTCAAAATCATTAACTTTCTCAGTGAAGATGGAAAATGTTTAGTAAAATAACGAAAAACCGAAGAGTGCATTTGGGAAATGATTGAATTAAAAAAATGAAATTGATTTGACTCTTTATTTTGCTTCTTTTTTATAATCTTGAATAATTAAATAATTTATTCATTGCAACGAAAACGATTTTAGGAAAAACATTTTAATTATCGAATGATTAGAGGTCCCAGGGATAGAATTTCTTGATTTAATAATTTTAACTAAAAATTTGAGCTTAAATTTTAATTTGAAGCTATTTTCTTGTAATCTTAGCATTTAATCAGGAATATTTTGAAGACTTTTAAAATTTTATAAATTTTACCCTGTTAAAGCCTTGAAAAATACTAATAAATCTATTTTATGTTTCATACTTGGAATCTATTCAGAAACTTGTAACGCTTTTACTTCTCATAATTTTGGGTACAACTAGATTAGATTATATATGATATGGCATTTACTTCGTAACTGTAACCTTATGAGAATTGATTTTATTTTATAAGTATTTGTAGAAATTAACCTGATATATGGATAAGAAGTTATTTCTTTCATTCTTCATTTTGAAACCAAAAAAAGCAACAATTTAGTTTTCTTTCTAAAACGCTCTTTGGAAATGTCCTAGAATTCTCCTTTTTTAATGAATGAGCAAATGAAACGAAAATGAAAAACATGAGTTTGAAACTGTTCTTAGTATTTCATTGTATCTGGGTTTTTTCTCTTAAGATATGAATATAATATATACGGTTGGTGAATAATTCGTCAAATATTTGTGATTTTTAAATACACTGATACTTTCAAAAAATTTTGTAACTTAAAATTTTTTTATCAAAATATTTGTAATTTCAATAACATTTGAAAAATTTCTATGCAAGGACTTTTAGATGAATTTTCTTCGAAATCTTTTAAATTTTCTTTAAATTAACCTTAATTTTTTTAATTGTATGCTATATTTTCAAAAAAAAACATTTTATTTTACATTCTGAAATACTTTTATTGTAAATTTATCATTGTATTCCGACACTTTGGCTACTTATTAGACTCTTATTTTCATTCCATAAAATTCAACGAAAATTAAAAGTACTGAAACTCATGTTTATGAAATAATAAGTGTAGTGAGGAAACTGAAAATTTCTGATTGAAATTTCGAGAAAAATTATTTGATTTCACTCATTATATCTTTAATCTTATTCGAGATAATCTGAATATTACCTATTTAATTTGATGATTTTACTAATAATCAATATTTTTTTAAGCAAGTGATAGCATAAAAAGTTATTTAATTCCTCACATTATCTAATTATTCTGAAGATTATCTACAACTGAATATTACCAAGTTGATATGAATGTTACCTGGATAATCAACTCTTTACTTAATACACTCTTGTTAAAATAAAAGTAATGTCCTTTCTTGAATAACAGCAGATTTTTTTAACACTTAAAGTGATATTAGATAAAGAACTCAAAAGTACCAGCGTTTCTTTAATTAAAAAGCGGCACTCTACTCTTTCATTTCATAAATTTATAAGCAACTTCATACGATAATCAATATACTGTAAACATATTATATAGAAAACTGATGAAACATAGTATTTATTTACTTATTTATTTGAATTAACTCGTTATGAGACAGCCGAACAGTAAAAATTGATGATAGAAAGAAAAAAATTACTTTTAGAAATTTCGATTATAATAAAGTGCACAATAATTTGGTTAATATGGAAATATATTTTGTAGCTGATCTCATATTTTAATGGAAAAAATTAGCTGGCTCCGTATTTTAATGGAACAAATTAGGTAATCAACAACCTAATTTGGTATGGTGAACATTAGTGTTTTTCGAACTAAAACAGTAACTCGTTCATTAAACTTTTCACTTGGAGAAGTAATTAGATAGGTAGTTAGTTATTTTCCTGACAGTTTGTGCTCCAAAGAATAAAAATATATGTATTTTATTCTTTAGGTTAAATTTCTACAAAAAAAAGGCATCTACAGTGCAACTCTGTAGGCATTTTTAACTTTAAAAATGTTTTTTAAAAAAAGGAAAGAAAAGAAAAATGATGCACCATCTTGAATGATGAGTGAGGATCACTTTCCGTGTGAAAAGGGTTAGTATGAATAAGTGTAAAATAAATCAAATTTAGGATTAGTGATCCGTTAGTTCAAGTCAGATTTTTAAAGCTCGAAGCATTTGGAGTTACCTATTTTTTAAATACAGTACGAGGGGAGGGGGAGAGCAAACGCCGAGAGCAATCGTAGATCTTTAGATGGTACGATTCAGCGTTGATAAATGAAACTGAAGAGTGTGTATTAAGCCTATATCGAACTTGAAGTTACTGCAATTCCAAGTAGAATAGGCCATAGAAAGTTTTAGAAAGCTTCATTGTCTGATTTCTTACCTTCCCTGGAAAAATTAAATTAAAAAGTCATTTATTTTTCAAAATCGAGTTAAAACTGAAAAGAAATATGGCTAGCAATTTCAATCCATTGTGCTGATACAAATCATGATCGGTTTAAAACGGCAAAATGGTAAAAAATGTGCCATAAAAAGAATTCGGAAAAAAATTATCAGAAAGCCTGATGTATCTATTAGTATTTGTAGAAATTTAATCGAAAAATTACTAGTTTTTCTGATTAATCATTGACCTATAGTATAATTAAATGAGAAATTCATTCATATTAATTGACTGACTTCTTAATACGTTCCCATTCTCTTGAATGGGGAATGCCTGTGTGGAAATAAAAAGAAAGTTAATTCTCAATGTACTTAATTATTTATATGAATATAATCTCTTCAAATTGACAACAGCATAACTATAGATATCAATGTAATTTTTCGAAACATCTTAAGCGCGAAAAAAATCTATTATTCTTTTATTATTAGCTATGGTCCTTAATAAAAAATTTCTTTAAAAGAAACTAGATAGATGGATGAAAACTACTAAAATCGACCGATATTTTCTCAATTTGATTTGAAATGTATTAAAATGGCCTGAAAGCTTTTCAATTTTAATAAAATAGTATGAAATGATGGCAAAGGAGATACTAATGCTATGTTTTATATTTATTGAAATTCAACATTAATCCTAATATTCACACAAAATTTGACGAGAAAAAGCGTCATAAATAGCTTCCAAAATTCGCTTCAATTAAATCATTGACTGAAAAATTAGTTCTAACATTTATCGGTCAAGTATTCATAAATTTTCGTATATTAAACGTTTTCAAAAAGAAATCCTCGTAAATTCTGCGATTCCTTAAAACAACGGGCGATAAAAGCCCATCTTCAGCTTTATTTGAAAACAGATAAACGAATTCTAACACTTATATTACTTAACGATAAAATAAAGGTAATTGTGTTGGAATTTTTGTAATAACCACAATTCTTAACATTTCTGGATTCACGTCATTGAAACGAAGTATTACAGAAATTCTTTCTAAAATTATTACATAAGCAATATTGATAATTGAATGTTTTCAAACACCAATTGATGAAAAATCAATCTTCATTTTTTAAAAGAGATTAATAATTTCCGATATTCATCTCGATTAAAGATTAAACAAAGAAAATAATTCTATTCGATCATTAATAACCAGCCCATTTCTATTTTCATATCGGCAACATTAGAATGGTGAAATTACAAATTTCTTTGTAAATATTCGTATGAGAAACGTGAGAAATTGCCCATAATCCTTAAAATTTCTTCTTGACATACACGGCAACTCCGGTAGAATTCTTTAAAATGCGTCTTTTAAAAAAGTCTTCCCGTATCTAGTTCTGGTGGTCATAAAGTAGATATTCTGGTACAGCGCTTTGGTCAGTTACATCATCACAAAAATAAAATAAATTTACTTTTTGACAGCTTCTGCTGTTTAACTAGATACTTTAGTAAACGAATCATTTGTTCCTAATGTACAGAAAATGGATAATTCTTTCTTCAAAACTCGAAGCTCTGGCCTTTTGTCACTTGGGTCAGCCGTTTGATACGCACTTTGTTCACTTGCGCTGGCTCGCTCGGGAATTTCAATGCAGTATTTCAGAATGTATTTTATGACCCATTCTTGTTTGGCTCATTGTTTCTTTACATCGTTCACTGCATCATCTTCTAACACATATTAATTGGAATTTTCTATTTAATGTAAGATGAAATGAGGAGCGTAAAAGCTGAATTCGCATGGAAACATATGCTATATTAATTTGCTTAATATCGGAACAAGTAATAATTTCTTAACTTCAGTAGTTGGCAATGTATCATATTTTAAATCATTTTCATTCTTCTTAGTTTTCTTTGGGTCACGATTAAAGCACATTTGACAATTATGGCGTTGATTTGTGAGTTAAACCGAAGCATTTTATTTAATCTGAATCAATGAACAATATTTTATCATCTTTCTTTCATCTCCAGCTATGAATGTATAAAGAAATAGAAACATAGCTATACAAAGTCTTCACAGTTTCAAGAGCTGTGGGTAAGAAGTCAAATAAATATTAGGATGAGTCACATTTGAAAGGAGAAATGAAATTCTGATTTCTGTCGGGTACAGCAAGGAAGATTGAAATGATGTTACATACATAAAATTTTTCAGAACAGGATATCAACTTCTATCTGCGGATAAACTTATATATATCTTTTGAAGAATATATCAGAATATATATTTTTGAAGAAACAAAACATTTATCTGCGAATGATTTGTCAACCAGGTTAAAAAGTTTTAAAACGTGTGTCCACGAAACAAACTGAAATTGATTAAATAAAGTTTATTATTATAAGAAAAACTTCACAAAAATATGACATTTATATTATTACTAACTTTTACCCCCGACTTCGTACGCATGCAACTAACCTAAAAACAACTTATTTACAGCGTGTACCTGAAATAAAGTAAAACAGTAAATCAAGTCCGCATTTCTTTAAAATCAAGTCAAGTTTATTTTATTTATCAATTAAGATTGAGATAGCTACAACTGTATTGTACACATAATTTTTAAACTTTTAAATTAAAATGAAAATACAATTGTCATCAATTATAACACATTGTTCATGCATGAATTTTCAATGCCAATTGGCGCAACTCAAATGCAAAAATTTTCTACGCCATTCGGGGTAACGCTACACAGATTAGAAATTTTCAATTTTTTTTATTATGTTTTATTTAATTTCAAAAGTACTTCAACATGAATCCGAAAAATCGATAATTAAAAATGTTTAATAAATGCATCTAACACTAAGAAGATAAACTGAATCGTTTGAAACAATTGACCGAAAACATGCTCAGCCTCATTAACGTGGGAAAAACAACCTACTCATTTGGCGGTGGGGAAATGAAGATTTTTTTTTGGCAAGAAAGTTAGTTTTTAATTAATACAAAATTAACAACTTAATTAACCAGAATAAATAGTATACTATGTCCTATTCTAGACTATAATCTATTTCTGAGCTTTCATACAATTTCGTTCAGCTGTTCTGACGTGATTGCTTACATCATCCATCCGTTCAAACTTTTATATAGATAATACACATTTATATAGATAATAAACAATATTTTATATATCGCTAAAATCTCTCTTGCTATCGAATTTTGAAATCATTTTAGAGATTCTATTTGGGTTTTTTATTTGATCTTCTCTCTCGTATTTATTGTTTAATGTGGTTGAAGCTTCTGTCCTTATCTTGACTGTCCTTTCAGCAGCTTGTGTGTGGCATGGCAGGTGAAACAAGAATAGTTCTTCTGCTTTTCTGTTAAATATCTACTGTCTGTCAGTAACTTTAATATAAGATGATGCTTCAAATTTTATCATAGGAAGTTTAACAGTCGATGACTATTTTTCTGAATATCGCGTTCTTTCACAGTATGATGGACTGCCACATCATGAATGTGCATTTTATCATTGGTCAGCATTACCATAAGCAAATTTTAAAGTTGTTGTTGTTACATCTTATTGTACTTACTATGGACAAGCTCGCAGAGTTATTCAGTGACTTAAGCCTAATCAGACTCATTCTAGAAGCACCATTTGTAGTAGCGCCAATTAGGGTCAAGAGTACGATTTCTGTTGCTCACTCATCACATTCTCTTGCGCAGCCCCTTTTTACGGGTGGGCACATTCATTCAACTCACAGATAGCACACAAAACAGCAACCGTACCCAAACCGAGACTCAAACACGGGAAGCCCAGATCACGGGGAAGAACCGCTACCCCTATGCCAGGATGCCAGCAAATTTTAAGGTTGTAGTAAGTAACTTTTCTTCGAATTACTGGCTCTATTTCAATCTTCAGCTATTTGGTTAAATATCTGGTTGTAATTACATTTAATGAGTGCCATGTTCAGTGTTTACAAGAAGGGTGAGTTTTGATAATTAACCTGGTTGGAAATAACCCTAGTCATCATATTACATAAAAATAAAAAGGAAGCTCTTTTCAAATATACAAACGTAGAATGTTATTAGTAGAATTGGTTATCAGGAACAAGACCTTTTGCTTTCTTTATCCTTATGAAATATCATGTCTTACCCCTTTATCCTTCGGAAATATTTTTATGGAAATCACTAAAATCATTCTAAATAAAAATGCTTGGTATAGGCTAATATATTTTACAAAAGACTTAGGTGACTAAATTGACATACTTTAAAAATTCACAAACGAAAAAAATATAAGATTCCGAGTGCATAGTAAAAACAAAAATATTTTTTTTTCTTCATGAAATGAGAATTTGTTGTTAGAGTGCAGTCAGATGATCCTCCAGTTAGGGAATACTGCGCTATACAGAATAAGTTATTTGTCGAAGTAAATGCTTATAAATATTCAATGCGTCATACTTCATTCAGTAGCTTAGTTGTCAAACGAAGAACATTTTTTTCCCACCATTAAGCTCCATTTCAACTGGTATGACAAAACATGAGCGACAAAAATGTTGCTTAATAACGCGAACAAGTGTCGTTCTTCATCTATTAATTCGGCTTTTGAATAAAAGACAATGCACTGAACACCAGTGTGAATCATTATTCCAGTCTTTGTTTCAATCTGTCCAATGCATTGCTGCAACAGCTGCAGAACCAAATGAGGATTTAAGCTTCAAAGTAGCAAGACATATATATCCATATATTTTCATCCATTTTTTGTAAACGGCATTTCGCTGTTTTCATTTATCTACGGAATTTTTTATTTTAAAATTTGTAACGAACTTTGTATCTACTCTTGTAAAGTGCGATTGGTTGATTATTATTTACTTAAACTACAACATAATATGTTTTTCTTTTAGTTGTAAATATATTCTACATTAAAATAAAATGTAGAATATAATTACATGCATTTTTTATTACATAATTTACCGAAAATAATGTAATAAAAAATTATTTTCGGTCTTCAGGCGTTATTCATCTGTGTAAGATATTTACCTAAACGTATTTCATTTAATATTTTAAAGGGGCTATATATTTCAAAGCACTCTAGTAGAATACTTCAACACTCACGTGAAACGCGTGAAATAGGCTAAGCCAATTTAATTTTACAAGTTTACAATAGGAGAAACAAGTGATATAACAATACAGTCTAAGACAACTAACAGTTAAAAATCAGATAGTACGCAAAGTTATATTGTCATAAGTTTGCGATATTTTCCATTTATGCTACATGTATTTATTTAATTTATGCTACATGTATTTCATTTGTGGAATGAAATTAAAAATAATCCATGAAATATCGTATTCTCGTAATGTAACCCATTTGAATATTAAAAAATACAAAAGGCAATTTTTATACTTGTATTTTTATTAGTGTTCTGAAAAGTAATTTTTTATTTGTTTTTTTGGTCTTAAATTTATGATTTATTATCATAAATGTTCTAAAATCTTGAAATCAATCTTTTCTCAACATTTCATTTTGGTAGCGTTGTTTTTTTTTTTTTCAATATATTTCGACCGAAACGAGCAATACGTTGCATTAGTCTGCCAATTTTTGAATAATTCTAGATAAGAGCATAGCTCATAGCCATAAACCCTTAAACTTCTTCCACTTCCTATCATGCCTTAATCCAATTGTCCACTGATGGACATAATTAATTAGAATCCCAAAATAGCTCTCGAGAAACTTCAACATGGGAATTAATATAAAGAAATAAACCAACATAGAATTCCTTAGATTCAAGACAGGTCGAAAAAAACAATATCTAAACAAATATCTTTCCAAGGAAAAACCCATCTCCTATCATCGCAAAAAGAAAACATTGCTGACTTTCACTCATTATACTTGCGCATTTGTATAAAGAAATTAGATGTGAGTGCTGAAAAGAAACTAATTAAATTAAGGTGGCATAAGTATTCCCAAACAGTTCAATAAAATAAGCGGCGATATATCATCCAAAAACATTCCCAGACTCGAAAACATTTTTAAATATAATGACTCCAAAGAACAAGTAAAAAAACGTTTATCTTTTATATGAAAATATTGATTCTTCTTTATATCAAACCTTTATATCGAATCTTTATATAAAACCAATGATATTCACTGTGAAAAAGTTCAAAGTGGTTTTTAAATGCTTGACTAATCATATGAGCGAAAGATAAGGGCTCACTTTAATTAAAAAAGAAGCAAGATTGATGGTGCTACTTGAATGAGCTACTGTTTCAAAGGCTGTTTTTTATATTACAAAAAAATCGAAAATTATAAATCAAATTGTTTCTAAAAAACAATAAAAATAGAGAAAAATATGATACTCAACAAAGAATTCGAAGCCTTTTCGAAAGCCTTTTTTTTTTCGTAGTTGTTTTTTAATGCATAAAACCTTTTCTAGAATTTTCGAACTAAATTGGTAGTGTTTTGATGTTTTAGATTAAATTCCGTGTATTAAATCCTAATAGTCTACAGATGTTTGATATATCCTATCTTCCGTGGCTAGATAGTTTATATTGATTACGATTAATCGTAATTCAATGTCTTACGTAAAAATTGATTCCTTCAATAATTTATTTTTAACTAACCTTCAACCTGCGTTCTTTTGCTAGGTTCAGATATATGTTTACGTAGGTTTAGATGTCTGTTTATTGTGTACATGAACCTTTCCGTTAGAATCAAGTCACATGGTATTATAATCTCATGGAAAATGCAACTGTTCGCATCTTCTAACATCCAATTGCAAGTTGAAAATTATTTATGGGTTTTTTTAGTGTAATTTAATTTTGTACCATCGTTTTATTCATAAAAGCATTGCATTCGAACATAATCCCTGCTTCTATTTCATACTTTCCCTAATTATATTTATTTATCGTGTTCAAATTTTCATTCGTAACTAAAATACTATTAATTCATACGCTCAAATTCAAATCCATTGTTTTAAACTTTTAGTGGATGGCACTTGATGTTTATACAGTTTTTTTCAATTATTAATTCATCAATTAAATTTAATTAACTTATAATATTTTAGAGTTTTAGCTGTTAGTCATGAAAATTGAAAAAACTCTTTCGATCATTGCAAAATAATATTTAAAAAATAGTTTTTTTAAACAATTCAAAAAACAGTGGGTTTATTACTCTGGTTTCAATAATAGAAGAAGACGTGCGACTAAATATTTGAAGAAACAATTAAATCGATTTAAACTTTATTGCAGCAATAAAAAGCAGTATTACATATTATACACAATTTTAAAGCCATTTTGGTAAGACCAAAGAAATACTCTGCTACAAATAAACCGGAATTATTGGAAAAATAACATTTTGAATTTTACAAATAAACCGGAATTATTGGAAACATAACATTTTGAATTTTATGCTGTTGAAAAATCTATTTTCTATCAAGATATTTACGAAAGTTATTACCGAAAATCTTAAAATTTTGTTTTTTTAGTGATTAAAAATAATTTTAAGTCCTTCGTTGGATTTTGAAGGCATTTCTGTCCTTCAAATTATAGTACAGAGGTTTGGGTAGTACAACGGTCTGCCTTGTACAGTGCCATTTAATAGATAAACAGAAACCCAAATATACAAACACACAATTACATTTCGCTATTAGTTCAAATCAAATGCAATTAAAATTGCATTGTAAATATGATTTGTAAAAACAATACTGTTTAAGAAATGGTATTTCCTTTTCAGCGTTGCAAAATATCCGGTCGATACAACATAGCCATATCTCGCCTTTGTGACAAAAAAAAAGCCTTAAAACCTATTCATCCAAATATCCGATTACAAGAAATTTGAATTTATAAAAGAAATATACTTAAAAAAATGACTTCTTTCAAATTCATTACGCAATTTATGATCAAATAAATAAATACTGGATGTATTTATGCGTTAAAGTGAAATCGCAGGAAACCGCATTTCTTCAAACAATTTAACGTCTAAACCTAAAAGAAAGGGTACAACTAAGATTCGCAGAAATCTAATCAAATTGAATGAAAAACATGAAACGCTAATGGAAAGCCAAATCTAAAAACAATGGAAGTCAACTCCTGTGTACAGTTGCACCATTAGTTTACGGAAGTTAACCGCAAAACTTGAGAATTGAAAAGTGAATTCGTTGCACAACTTTCAAGGAAATAATTCACAATCTGAAATAATCGAAATATGTATCCACATGAATGAAGTAACTGATTGAAAGGTCCTGAAATTCATATTCTAAAACAATTATAAATATTATTGAGTTTTCACTTTTTTTAAAAAGTACAAATAAAATATTTGCTGACAATTTGAGAAATATGATTAACGAGCAAAAGTCTTATAGAACGTCAAAAGCATGATAATGTTTTCATTCTGATATTGGCTTTCTAGGCAAATATTATTATAATGTTTAGGATAGTATAGAAAAATAAAAATAATTAAAAATAAAGGGAATAAAATTTATGTTATTATTTTATGAAATAATTAGAAATTATTCATATAAGATTATTCAAAAATGCTTACATTATCTCAAGTTTTAAAGAAATTTTTGTTTTGAAGTTTACAGTAAATATATTCTGTTGAGCCTTTTTTAGCTTTATGTCAAAATAAAAATAGTTACACAAATGCTATTGCAATACCAAAATATAAGAATGTTAATTAATGCTTTTTAAAACTTCTTCCATTTGAACATTTAAAATTGCTAACAAAAAAAGAATTGTAAATTTAAAAAAAATTAATTCATCTAACTAAAATTAAAATCACTTGAATTGCTATTTCTGAAAAAAATAAAGAAATAAGGACGCCATTAAAAAATTTATTCAAAATGTATAAAGAAAAATGTAGGTTGTTCAAAATAAAATTGATGCTTTTCCTATAAGGGGGGAAAAGTTTTCATATAAAAAAATAGAAATTAAAATTAAACTATTTGTTGTAATGTGGTAGACTTGAATGATATTTGTAAATTTCATTTCATTATATTTTCCATGCAAAGACATTTCATATTTTGGTATTTTGTTTAACACATACATGTGAAAAAATGCTGGATTTCATAATTTTCCAGTAATGCAGATAAAACGTTATACATATACTTTTTTTCAGATTCCCTTCCCTTTTATGATTAGATTTGATGAACCTACAAAACATATTTCTTAATTAGAATGATGATTGAGCTTTCACTTCTTTTAAAAGTACAATAAAATATTTGTTTACAATTGAAGATGAGTAGTTAACGAGCAAAAAGTTTATGGAACTTCATAGACACGATGTTTTTGATGGGATAATTGATTGTGTAGACAATTTTTTCATAATATTTAGGATAATAGAAAATAATAAAAGTAACTCAAGCTAACGGAAGTAAAATTTATGTTATTATTTTATGAAATATGACCTAATTAAAAACTATTCTTATTAGAGGATTCAAAAATGCCTACACAATCCCAAATTTAAAAGTTTTTTTTTTCTAATCTTACAATAAATATCGGTACGATTGTAGTTTAACTCCCTACTTGACGCAATTTCCCAAAAATCGCCAGCCACGAGCTTATGCCGTGTCTTTCGGAGGAGTGCTATGTCCAATGTGAAAGGTAAAAAGGGTTGCCAGATTAGAGAAAATGGGAGCTGCCAGCTTTGGTGTATTATCACCAGCTTGCTAAGCTCTTTTTTTTAAAAGCCTCATGTTAAAATTAAAAAATAATTCCACAAATTTATTGCCATGCCTAAGCATAAGAACGTTATTTGATATTTTTTTTAAAAAAAACTCTTTCATTTGAAAATGTTAACAGATAGAAAGAAATTGTAAATGAAGCGGAAAAATAACTGCAATAATTAAGAACACTCGAAATAAAGTCACTTGAAAAAAATACACAAAATAAAAAAATGACAATAACTCAACTAACAAAGTTTCAGCACTTAAATGAAATAGAGAGATTAACAATGGATCGTTATCAACTCAAATATTTATGAAGCTTATGGTCGCTTGCACCTAACGCTAATAATATCACATGCAACTCCATGTTTGAGGCTATCATTAAGTTCGAACGATGTTCACAAAAATAATCTTTTCCATTCACTATTTAGAATAAAAACTGTTCTATTTACAGATATAAAGTAATAAATAATTTATACTTACCAAGTTTTTTTTAATGATAGCACTCGTTGCTGGTGGAATTCCAAAATACAGTACACGCCGAGTTATTCATGGAAAATTCCTAAAATATATTTGCATAGCGCCATCTAGGAAAGACAATTTTCCAGATATCAGAGCGAGTATGGGGCGATTTCATTGAAACGACCCTTTTCAATAAGTCGCCTTTGGAGCTCGCCCCAATGCAAAAATGACCTACAGAGGCAACCGCAAAAAATCTGGTCAGAACCGACGTTGGGGAAATACGGGTGTGTGGTAGCTGACATTGGCCAATGAGCTGCCGACGAATCTTGCTGCTTGGGATAATAAATACTAATGCATCAATGAAAAATCAACGAAAGTAACGACATAGATATTTATTCTAATAAGGAGAATAATTGAAAATTATCAATTATACATGAACAAATTTGATTTAAATCTTAGCGAGGAATCTCATTCGATTAAACACAATTAATGAATAAAACCTGAAATTAGCTACATACTAGAGCAGGAGACAGAATATTAAGTGTAATATTAACAATATAATAAAAGTATTTAGACACCCCTTAGTATACTGTCAATGAATTCTGCTCTTTCTGACGATGCCTGTCAGATGGTCTGACCTACTAATATCCGCAGGGGAATGGTAGAAAGAGTGCTTGGATGATAAGTCTTTGGATAAGTAAGCAGGATCCTGCTTTTCCTGGAGTTATAGAAATGGTGTATGGTTGAGATGCCTCCCTTCCAATGACGGAACGTACCTCTTGCAAGAGGGCTTGAACCTTGGCCGGTAATGGCCCAATGCTCCATATTTAATTATCATGTTATGGTAATGAAGATTTTCATTCAAATGATCTCACATATTAATGCTAAGCAGGAGTCTGTAATTTATATTTACCACACTTATGTACTTGTATAAGTAAAATCCAAATCACACAACCACCTCTATCTGAAAAAAAATGGCAAATGACTAAAATTATTCTTTTTTTTCCTCTCCCTCTCAGGACTGCATTAAAAAAGAATTGAATAATTTTGAAATTTTAGAAAATATCAGGAAATATTGAAAAGTATTTTTTAATTTAATAGTTTAATATTAATAAAAATTTTGATAATTACAAATTAGTCCATATAAAAGAAGATAAAAAACTCTTCATTATAGACATAGAAAGTTTTCAGTTTCATTTTATGTAGCTATATAATTTTAACATAAAGATAGCTAATCAAATGAAATCCCCGGCGGAAAGAAAAACAAACATTTCAATATTTGAAATAAGTATTTTTTTTCCATCAATCTTAGTTTTTATTCTATAAGTATACTAAAACTTATTTTTCAAGGTATTAATTCCTGAAATGAAATGACTGATGTTGTAGTTAAATTGACAAGATTTTAATTAGCAATAAATGTTGAGGCATCTATTGACAATAAATTTTTATAACTTAATTTATAATGCTTTCATTTCAAAAAGGAATGTCGGAACGGCTTATCACAGACAAAGATCTTCTACCCGGAATATTCTGTATTCACAGTTACAAAATAAAATGAGTCTATTAATAATTAATAAGGCACGCATTTATCTACAATCTAATCAAAACACTCTAAAGCATTTATGGGCAATAAATTTTGTAGCTTACATTATGATGGATTTGTTTCAAAATAAAATGTCAGTGTAACAAGAATTGTCCACCAGAAATTATCTACATTCAGATCTATGAAATAAAATGAGAATATTCATCATTTACACTACTGCCCATGAATTAGGGAAAATGCAAGTTCAGAAAAACAAAAGTCAGAAGCAGAGCAAATGTGACTTATTTGTAAAGACTATTTATCAAAAAAAGAAAAAAAGGTAAAGTTCAAAAAAAGATGTTATTTGTTTGATATTCATAAAAATTGTAATTTTTTGCTCCTTGGAGAAAATTACAAAAACTATTTACAAAACCCAATATTTCATGGTTGGTACACATGCTATGCTTCTGGAGAATTCTGAGCATTTCATATGGGTGATATCCTCTTATCAAAGTTATCAAGTTTCTAACTTCCTTATATCACAATAAGGACACATGGTCCATAACGGCAAAGTTCTATAATTCTAAAATCTTTTAGGGAATTCCATCTTGATCCTATCAACTTTTGATCGAAGACATTAATATCATGTCATTATGATCCTTGTATTGTTAGTAAATTCAATTTCTAGTAGATAAAACATTTTTTAGAGCAACAGAAAACACGTATTATGTAAAATGCTATTTTCTGAAGGAATAAAAAAGTATTAAATTAGATATTATCAATTTGTTTTATGTATGGTGCACCAAAAATATGGAGTGTTATATTTCAATCACAAAATATATAGCTTATTAAATAAAACGCGAGCCTAGATTCTTACTCTAGATTACAAGATTATATGCATAGAGTGACACTACAGTAGAAAGTAAAAATTTCAGGCAAAGTCAAAATTAGTTCTGTTGACATCTGTTGCCTAACATTTTTACTAAGAATCCTTTGAAAAAAAAAGTCTTCTGCAAATTATGATGGTATTTATCTCTCTTTTACTGAAATTCTGTACTGAACTTAGTCTTTTGAATCTTGTTTTTGTTACTCTCTTTTTGATATTAGTATAATTTTAACAGAAAGAAAATGGATTTATGGTTCTGTGTCGCTTGCCCTCAGTCTCATTAACGCTAACACATCAGAGAGTGTCATTAGCGCTCAAGCTGTAAAAAGGATACCACATTATAACTTTTATCTTTGTAAAATCGCCAAATTTTACATGCAAAGTGCGCCATATGGTAACCAATCATTGTCAAAATGAGAATGATACTCCATGTCTCTGATTACGAAAAAAGGCTTCCGTGGAAAAAATGCTACAGCGTTTCAAACTAGTGATAAAAATAATAAATAGAATGAGTGAAATTTGCTTTAAAAATTTATTATGAAGGAACTTGTTCATAATTTTCCTACACTGAAGACATTTATAAAAATTATAATTTTTATGCATATAATACAAATTTAATCTATTAAAGTGAATTATAATTTTTAGTTTTAGGAGGATTTAATCTTAATATGTCTCAAAGTTTAATTTTATTTAACAAAATAAAAAAATACATAGAAAGTTTTTTTAAATTCAAATTTAAATGGATATCAATGATGTGTAGTTCTTTCAATATGTATGTATGCTTGTATGTATATATATTCTACAAACGAATACTTGAAATGAGCTAATGTATTTTTTTACGTTAAAGCTATTCTAATAAGTTATCTCTTTTTGCAAAATAATAAGCGCTTCGGCTAAAATAAACTATATTAATCATATTTGTAATTTCGAAAAACAGCTGCTGGTTAATTCTCACCAAAAAAAAACATATTTTCAATTAGAAAGTGTTGATAATTACTGAAATTAATTCAAATCTGAAATACATTGCTTCATTTCCTAGCTCATTTACTATCAGTTTTAACTATACATAATCTAATGTACCACAAACGATATCTAAATGCAGCCTCTAAACGTACTACATTAAAATGCTTGGTTCTTAGATAAAGCATCATGTGCTAAAGTTTTATTCGCAAGTAATAACGTAGTAAATTTCTGTCTAATTTTCTTAAAAACGCTATCAGAGATTTAATATCAATTTTCAATTTATCCTAGATCTAATCATGAAACAAAGCTAGAAATTAAATATGTTACTTTATATTTTATTCGTTCTTTTTTTCGTCCCTGAATTTCTTGCCAAAAGTATAGATTCATATAAATTGAACTTTTATTGTAATCAAGATTGAAATTACAGTAGTAAATATTTAAATATTAAGGCACAAGATAAAACTAATTTCGCAGTTATGTCAGTAAGATTTCTGAAGTCACTTTTTTTTCTAAAATACATTATATCGTTGCACTTAGAAATAAGTTTTTTTCTTTTTTTAAAGGCTGCATCTAGACATACTTCCAATTACAAAATTTCATTAAATGAGGTAGGCAATTGAGCAAAAATTGCAAAAAAATAAATTTTTATATGTCCATCATAATTTCAATTGTGAATTAGTATGATTTTTCTTTTATTTTAATTTATATGTACAAAATTTCACACTTCTATTCAGAAAATTTGCAGATATGCTTTGTTTTAAATTTAGAAGCACTGCTCATTATATATATATATATATATATATATATATATATATATTTATATATATATATATATATATATATATATATATATATATATATATTATATAAGAGAGAGAAAGAGAATGGAGAGAGAGGATGACGATTTATTTTGTATGCAATCGTAAGAATACAATAACGTTTTTAGTTCCCAACATTTTAATAGGCTTAGTGATTGAAATTAGTAGGATCCTTACTTCAATTGGGCAGAACTAGTGAGAATAAAGGGTCATATATATGATGAAAAAAATTATTTATTGATTGATAATATTAATATTTTGAGTCAATCAAGGGCTCAACAGTCCAAAATTGACTATGCAAAGAATATTTCAACTTTAATAAGTGTAATTCATACAAAATACACGATCATCATCTAAAATACAACAAATATGCCATTTCTTAAGCAAAATCAAATCTTCCTTTTCCGAAAAATGTTGTTTGGAAAGACAGATGTTGCTTTGATCTAGATAGAAGCATTAATTTTACGTTTAGCAAAAAGTTTCGTATTTAGAAAAGTGAAAACAATTCTTCTTTCAAGAAATTCATCATCGCTTGCAGTTTTCTGTTCATAGTAGGCATATTTCTGTTTTTAAAAGCTCTTTATTTGGTCCCATTTTCAAAAAATGTATACGGTATGGTCCCGATAGATTCGGTTAATTTTTAATGACATATCTGAACTAAGAAATCAATGAACTTTATCAGTGGATATTTTATAAATATTTGCTGACTAATTCAAAAAGTCGGTCTTTATACCACATGAACTCCATCACATATGCCCAAGTATTATTAAGATAATGCAATTCTGTATAGGTGTCGAAGGTGTTAATTTGGAACAAATTTTTAAGCCCTTTAATTAATACAATTCCAGGCTATTTTTTAAATAATGTATTGAAAGTTTATAAATATGTTATAAGCTTTAGTGAAGCAGAAATAGAATTTAAATAGCTTGAAAATAATAATTTTAGGTTATTCTTTTTTGGGGGGAAGGGAGATTCCCCCGAAGTGGCTTAAATTAGAATTAAAATTATTTCCTGAATTTGATGATCAGATCAAGAGGTCTATCTTTACTCTCAGAAAGCAGTTATGATCAGTATCATTAATTGGAGTTGGATAAAACTAAAGATCATAACTTATATAAAAAGACACCAAACAATATGCGTGCTTTTATATCTTGAGGAATAAACGAATAAAAAAAAAAGAAATGCTACAGTTCATAAAATATTAAACTTCAATTTAGATTTTATATGTTGAAATGAACTCGAAAATGAAAGCGTATTAAGTATTATTGAGCTTAAAGAGATTAGTGACGTATTTTGGGGAACCCTTTTCTTTAATTGAATCGATGAAACAATTTTAATAAACTAAGTTTTATTCTACTTTAAAGTGTATTTCTTAGAAAGTTGAAATTCTATTTAGGTTATTCAAATGTGACAAATTTTTCTTATTTATGTTATTTTGAAAATATTCCTTTTAAAGTAAGCAACATCAAACAAATTTTCTTCTTAACTTAATAATTATAATGGTGAAGGAAACAAAATCTATAGAATAATAATTTTGTGGAAAGCACAAATCATTCTATTTTCTGACCTATTATATTAGAGGGGTTTTATTTAGTTAATTTATACAGTTGTTCCACTAAAACCTGAATATGAAGTCATAACTTATGTTTTGCCATGGCCTCAAAATTCAATTACATGAGTATTAGATATCCTATTTTACCTAAGATATAGTTTTCAAATTTCGCATGTGAAAATGTTCCATTTAGGCATCTATTTTCTTCATTTTTTTTGTAAAATATGCATTTTCTATCAGACATTACAAGACATTTCTCTGTATAAAAGCAGTATTAACTATGTAAATAATATTCACATGATTTAAAATATTTTTCAAAAGGACATTTGATATAAATAAGTGTTGAAATAAACAAAGGGCATTTTTTTCCTAATTAATGAATCGCATAAAAAACGCAGAAAAACATTCAAAATCTATTATTTATCTGCTGAAAATTATATATATATATATATATATATATATATATATATATATAGTACTTTTTTTTCTTAATTTTTTTTCATTGCGAATCTGATTTAGATAATTGATAATGTAATTTTATTTCTATTAAAATGACATAACACTTGAGTACTAGCGAGATAAAAAAAAACATAAAATGACATGAAAGCTATAAAGGTAAAAAAAAATTTGACACTTTTATATTTACAACAATTATTATTATAAAAATTTTATGCACTTATAGTTTTTAACGCCCAGTTTTCAAGCATTATTTCAATTTCCTTCTAGCTATATTGCAAATATTTGACAAATTAACCATTATTATATAGGTTTGAGATTCTAAAATATATATCTATGGTTTTAAGGGACAATTTTTCATAGATTATTTAATTATTTTTGACTATATTACAATCAGGGTGGATATTAAAGAAATTTTCTATATTTAGTACAAATTATAGTTTTGCATAATATAATATTCAGACAAATTAAGTAGTTCTAAGGGAAGGTTAAAAATGCAATAATTATTATATTTTCATTTTTAAAAATTTCAAATATTCATGGTAATTTGGACATTTGCTTGTCTTACATATATATGAGGGAAAACAAACTTTGTTTCATTTTCCGTTGAAGATAATTTTATTCAAATTAAATGAATTGTTATGTAATCATTCAATTTATTTGATGGTATCTATATAATGAGTCTTTTCCCCAACTGAAATATTTGACAATTTTAAGAAAGATTTTTTTAAAGCATAAGTGCTATTTAAATTTATAATTTGCAAGGAAATAATTATTATAATATTATGCTGAATAATTTAGAATCTTTGAAATATAACTTCTGTAAAATATGTTAGCAAATAAGAGTTAGTAATAATTATTAAGGATATGTGTTTACTTTCAGTTTCATCATCATCTTTTATGATAAGCATTATGACAATTAGATAAAATTATTTAGCAGTAGCATGTGCTTTTTAAATATTTCTTTGCAATACTTCAACATTATAAAGTGGTAATGCAATATATCATTATAAAAAATTTGCTGTAAATATATGCAAATAGTTTATTAAGAAAATGCTATTATTCGAATATATAACACAAATCAAATAAATCATTTCAATTCAACAGTTTTTAAAATACACAGAATATCCTCTGTCATAGTGCAACTTAAATACAATTTTAATCTAAGATGATAAATTAAAACATTAATATATGCAAAAAATAGGAAGAAGAATGAATAACCAATGCAGGAAAAATTATTCATACCTAAAAGCATTTTATTTCTTCAAGTTTACACTTGCTTATTTTTTTCAATTATATTTTATTACTACAAACTATTTTGTAATTATTATTGAATTATTATTATTATTATTATTATTATTATTTACAAATCATTTATTTTTTTCAAATAAAATTCCATTATCCATTGCTTTAAAATAATTTTACAACAATTTTTTTTATATTAGCAAGAGGGAGATTTTTTATATTTTACAAGGGAGATCTTTAAGTCCTTGTTAAAAGAATATTTTCTTACTGTTTGGTTTATTCTATCATCTAGATTTATAAATTTTTTCACTCTACGTTTCTCCTCTTAACCCCTAATCTAAAATAAACTATCAAAAATGTACCTAGCGTTCTTAAAGAAAATTCATCAGTTTTACCGTGAGAAAAAAGGCAAATAGTTCGAAGATAAGGACCCTTAATTAACTCACTTAATCTTATCAAAGCGAGAAACGTGCATTATTTATAGCCCTCTAGATGCACGCCAAGTTTTCCTGCCAAAGGTGATTAAATCCCAGTAAACCTACCATGTGTGCGCAGATGACACCCTCTAATGAGTTAGCGCTAATGAGACTAAGCGCAAATAACACAATCCCCTATGGTGAGCGTCTTGTAATGAAAAGTATGGAACTAGTAATTAAATATTGTGGAATAGAAATTAGTTTGATCATTCAGGAAACAACCCAGCACTCGTCGAAATTTTATTGAAAAAGTAATGTATACAGTCCATTTAGCATTCTACATTTTGGTCATTCGTGTCGGAGTTTATGAATGGTTTCGTTTCCGTTCGCTTGGATTAGTTTGTGGAATATTTGACTAAATAATATGCATTTAGGAATATGGAAAAACTAGATATTAAGAAAGGGAGTGTCAAAGCTCAGTTAACTCACTTAGAAAATTCGTTATCTTTGGACAAATTGGATGAAGAATTCAATGATGAAATTGAATTACAAACAAAATTAAATAGAATAGAAGAATTATAATCATCCGTTTACGAACTACGCAAAAAATACTGGACGCTGTGAAGAATGAAGCTGAAATGGATAAAGTCGAAAATGAACTGTTGGATATCGACTTCAGAATTGGAACATTAGAGGTAAGAATTAAAAACTATAAAGTAGATATTGATATAAATAATAATAAAGATAAACAAGCTTCTATGTCAAATTGTATAAATTATCGTATACCTGAAGGGCCTATTCCTACATTTTCAGGCAATAATTTAGAATTTGCAACATTTAAAAGTCAATTTAATAGTGTTATATCATGCAACAATAATTTGTCAGATACTGAAAAATTACATTATCTTCGTGCTTCACTTAAAAACAAAGCAAAACTTTTGGAAACAGAAGATGATACCTTTATGTCTTTGTTCCAACCATTGGAAGAAAGATATAAAAACAAACGAATTATTGTTGATCACCATATTCAATCAATTCTAGAAATTAAAAAACTATTTCATGAGTCGCCTAAAGAATTACTGTTTGTCCATAAGGAGATCTCTGGCCGACAGTCGTCTATGTTTATGGCGGGAGTTATAGAAACAGGTTACTGCAGGAAGAGTCCATTTCGCAGAGGTAGAAATTCATTCAAGTTTCTTACGTTGGCGCATTTAGCGCCTAATTGGCGGTATTGATATATTGCCTTTAATTTTCGAAAGCAAATTCGAAAAATAATTCACTGGGCCGAAAATCCTTTGCGTACTTGAAATTCTGAAAAAATATATTATTCCTGTTAGAATAACATAGAAATTCCTTTCTGATTAGTACAGAAAGAACAGAGTAAATCAAATAGAAAAACTGAATAATTATTTATAAGTCTAACGAGTGCAGAAGAAGAAAAAAAATTAAGTAGAATCCAGCATGACAAAAAATTAATCATTTTATTTGTTTTAAATTTATGTAACTACTTAAGATCAAATTTTCCGCAGCAAGCGCGAAGTAATCTGTCTAATTCAATATAAAAATAATAACATAATAATCGTAATTATTTCATAATTTTTATAAAAGGTTGCTGTTAATAAAATATCTATTGTTAAATATGCTTAAAACCTCTCCAAAATAAATGTATTTATTTATTTTTGATATATATACTATTTTTCGAAAGTCAAAATTAACAATTACATTTTATCAAACTTTAAGGATAACCAAAAGTATGTTAAGCTGAAACTTTTGATTATCGACATTTTGAATAACAGAAAGCAAGAGGACATTATTGAAAAAATAGAAAATAACAAAAAGGAATCAAATAAATTTCGTAGCTTCAGAAAATAAACTAAATAAAATTCTATATCTTCTATAACTTACGATTAAACTAATTGAAATGAAACAAAAAAAAAACAATTTTAAAATTCCCTTTTTATTTATAAAACACATTAATTATTATTAAAAGAGTGCAAAACTAGCAGAGATTGTGTGACAGTTGTGTACCTTCAATTAAAAGAATTCTAAAACACTGTGACAAGATTCCGTTTCTTCTAAATCGGAATCCGATTCAGTACTTCCAATCTGAATTACTAGTTCATCTACTAGTTCTTCTAAAACCCCATCTTTTTCCCAGTACGAATTTTCAGCAAGTTTCAAGCAAAATTCTATAACATTATGCACAATTTTACGTGCTTGTGATTTTAAAGTCTCTCTTTTCTTAAATCGAAAAGGCATTTTAAAGGATCTCAAAATTCAAGAGACAAAAATTATTAAATAATGAAATACAGTTAATATTAACCAAAGAAAATATTAATAAAATATATAAAAGAAGTATGCTAAGCAAATATAAAGATACGAGCAACTGCGGTAAAAGCGAGAAGACGAATGAGCAATTGTTTTTTTATCGCTTCATTTTTTCGCCAAGATAAAGAATACCCCCGCAGACTTCCGTTCGATTCCACCCATTCGAAATGGATCCTCCCTATCGACGCCTGTTTCTATAACGCCCGCCGTAAACATAGACGACTATCGGCCAGAGATCTCCTTAAGGACAGACAGTAAGAAAAATTGTTTATAACGTAAATAGAAATTTAAGAGCTTTAAAACATTTAAAGTTTGAAAGAAACAATTAGTCCGATATCATTATTTTAAATATTGTTTTGAAAAAATTGTACCGAGAAAGTCATAAACAGTTCGAACTTTCCTTAAAAAATAACGAAGTACCTGAATTGGATAATTTATTAACTTTTATGGAAAAAAGAAGACAGGTCTTGGAAAGCATTCACAAGAATAGTTCACTGAAACCGAAGCAACCTTCGAATCGAAACAAAAGTTTTTTGTTGAATTCTAATGGGAAAAATAAGAAATGTATTTTGTGCAATTTATCAAATCCAATATATTCTTGCTATATGTTTTAAAAACTTCCCCCTAAAGAAAGATACGATGTAGTTAAAAAACATAATTTATGCATTAATTGTTTAATGACGGGTCATTATTTAAGTAGTTGTTCATCTAAGTATTTATGCAATCAATGTGAGGGAAAGCACAATATGTTGCATATTTCTAAAGAATCAATTTGTTCTGGTGCCTTCTATAAGCAGAATGTTTTGTCTGACTCATTGTCAGGGCCAACCCCTAATGTCAATAGATCACTCGATTTAAATATTCTTGCCACATGGCCCGGAGGCTGTGAAAGTATAAACAACGCGGAAGGAAAAGAATTATTCCTTTCCATCACCAGCTGTTTTTTAACGTATTATCCTGGATACAGCAATCACCACATCTACTTAATGTATTCGTTGCCAATAGAGTAAGTAAAACTCAAGAACTAACAAGTGACTTTCAGTGGCACCATGTGCGTTCCGAAGAAAATCCTGCCGATCTGGTATCCAGAGGTCTAGAACCTGAAAAGTTTCGATCGGAAGTTCGCTGGTGGTATGGTCCATCCTTTTTGCAACATGAATAAAACCCAACTTTGGAATCAATACATAATAATTCAAGTGACTATTTATCTGAACTAAAACTGCAGCCGAACATTTCTACATTAGTGATAACTGATGCTTGTAATCTCATTACGAATCTTATTGAAAATTGCACAAAATATCATAGACTAATTAGAATTTTTAGTTTTATTCGCAGGTTTCTTTTCAATTGCAGACATCCTAATAAGAAAATGATCGGTGCATTGACATCTGCTGAAATGAAAGCTGCGGAATTAATAATTGTTGGTTTCATTCAAAAAGGTGAGTTTTTTGAAGAAATAAATTCGCTTAATAAAGGGCTGTCAGTATCTCCAAAAAGTTACTCTTCTTAAATCCCTTTTTAGATAAAAAATGTTATTCATGTTGGTGGTAGATGAAAACAATCAAATTTAAATTATGATTCAAAATTCCCCATTGTGTAACCTGCAAAACATAAGTTAACTAATTTAATCGTGCAGCATTATCATGTAAAATATTTGCATGCAGGGTCACAGGCCTTATTAAATTTTGTCAGAGAAATATTTTGGCCTTTACAAGGTAGAAACTTATCTCGAAGGATTTTCCACAATTGTGTTGAATGTTTTAAACAAATGTAGTTGCTAACCGAATAATGGGAAGTCCACCACCAAATAATGGTGCAGTGTTTAACAAAACAGGTATTGATTTTATTGGCCCATTTTTAATTAAATATAGAAACCAACACAAAGGAATTTATCATAACATTTATCTCGCGATATTTGTTTCGCCACAAAGGCTCTGCACTTAGAAATGGTTCATGATTTAACCTCAGAGGTGCTAATAGCTTGTCTAAAAAGGTTTTTTGCTGGTCGTGGAAAAAGTAGTGTTATGATTAGTGGTAACGCTACAAATATGGTCGGTACTAATTTAGAACTAAAAAAGTTGTATAACTTAGTTGAAAAATCAAAAGATAAAATAACTGATCATTGTTTATCTAAAGATGTAATTTGGAAGTTTATCCCCCCCCAGAGCGCCTAATTTTGGAGGCATTTGGGAGGTGTTAAGTCCTTTAAATTCTATTATAAAAGCTTAGTAGGAACCACTAAATTGACGTAGGAAGAATTCTTAACTGTTAGTAATCAAACTGAATCCATCTTAAACTCTGGACCAATTACTCCCTTATCGGACGATCCCAATGGTCTTAATGCTCTTACACCTGGCCATTTTTTAATTCGTCGTCCTATAGCTGCAATAGCGAAACCTGAAATTAACATACCTTCAAATAGATAAAGTAAGTTCAAATTGGTAACCAAATTTGTACAAATAATTTGGAAAAACTGGTGACGTGATTATTTAAATCACCTCCAACAGAGATACAAATGGAAGTTTCAAAAAAGTAATATTGTTATAAGGAGTTTGGCTATTTTGATAGAAGACAACACACCTCTGTGTAAATGGCCTTTATGTCGCATTGTAGAAGTAATTCCAGGTAAAGACAACAACATACGTGTAGCTATAATTCGTATTGCTACAGGCACGTTCAACAGGCCAATATCTAAGTTATGCTTGCTGCCAATTGAATAATTGATTATACACATTTATAATTACTTGTATAAATAATGCTAATTGTATGTGAACTCGCATTGAATAATATGTAAAAAATGTTGTTTACTCAAGTTTTTAGATTTCACTTTAATATGCTATACGTTTTACTTGATGATTAATTGAATAACATAATTATTCAATGAGGGGGGGGGGGAATGTTAAATATAAAACAAAATTATTGTTATTATCGCCATGTCAGATGATAGTTCGCCAATTGTGGCAACCATTCTTCTTGTAAATTCTGATTTTTGTTTTGTATTTATTCTTGTTTGTGTCTCGTTTGTTTGTTGGTGTTGTATGATGAGCGTCTTGTAATGAAAAGTATGGAACTAGCAATTAAATACTGTGGAATAGAAATTAGTTTGACCATTCAGAAAACAACCCAACACTCGTTGAAACTTTATTGAAAAAGTGATGCATATAGTCCATTTGGTATTCTTCACCATTTATGCAGATTTTTTCCCTTTAATTTGTTTTTAATTGCGAATCTGATTTAAATAAATGCTGACAATTTTACTCCTACTTAAACGATGTATTGGAAACTATTGAGATTAACAATTTTTGATGTTTTCACCTCTACAACAATTATCATAGAAGTTTGTATTCTAAAATTTCATACATTTATAATTTTTAATGCCTATTTTACATATATATTTAATTTTTAGTGCTTATTTTACATACATTTATAACATATAGTGCCTATCTAAGATTATTTCAAATTCTTTTTGACTATTTTACAATTTTTTGTATATTTAGTAGAAATTAGTTTTGCATGGTATTATATCCAAACAAGTCAAATGGTTCGAAAGAAAAGGTTATAAATGTAATAATTATTTTATTTTTTCTTATTAAAAATTTGAATGTTGATTATAATAAGACATTGCTTGTTAATTTCGAAATCTCCTTTTAATTTTTATTAAATGTTTTTTGACGTTGATTTGAGCTTCATCTGGCTTATAAGAATGCTGCATTTCAGAGAGAAGAGAGTTGTCAATTGTTTCCAGCAGCCCTTTACAGTTTTCGGACTTTTCATTAATGTAGCGCCATGTTACCACATTTTCAAGGCTACAACGATACTTCCGATATTTATTATACACAACTAATGGCTTTCTTTTTGATATTTTGAAAGCTATAATACTATTATTCATATTTAAAATCAGATCCAAATAAAAGAGAGATTTAAAAAAACACTGAGCACCTAATCTAAAATAAACTTTTGTTGTGAATACAAATCAATGTAACCTACGAGCTGATCCTGGTCTAGTGCGACGTAACAGAAACTATTATCTTTCATCGTAATTTTAATCGCAAAGCAAATCATAATAGAAAACCAGATAAATATCCAATCAGAATCAACATTCACTACTCTTTCTCCGGATCGTCGGCACGAGGCCAGGCTTAGCTCGTGGGATGGATTTATACTGTTGTGTTAATACGTAGGAATAAAATTTATTTTTATAAAATGATCACTCTTATCCTTACACTTTCAAAAATTATCCTAGAAGTGTTAGAGATAGCATATCAGTTTTACCGTGAAGAAAAAAAGTGAATATTTCAAGTAGAGGTGTCCTCAATCAGCAATCATTCTCTTATCAATGCGAGAAATGTGCATTCTCTAGAGCCCCTCTAGATGTACCCCAAGCTTTCCTGCCAAAAGTAATAAAACCCCAGTAAACTTACAATGTGAGCGCAAAAGACACTTTTTAATGAGTGAGCGCAAATGCGGCTGAGCGAAAGTTCTACAATCCCGGTGAGGGTATGGCCATATTATGGAATAGGTAAAGTAGGTTTCTGTCTAAGATCCTTTACAACTTCAGGGGTAACCAAGATATTTTTGAGGGGGGCGGGGGGTGCAGAGACATTTCTTCTTATGGGGACATTCTACTTGAACAGATTCTAAATAAAATCAACATTCATTTAAATCTCAGATTTTTTTTTCCTCTTATTTCATGTTTCCAGATTTGGTGCTTGCGATTCATTGAGGTCTTGTTCGTGTTTAGTTGGCGGTCAGATTCAACTATTTCCTTCTATCCTCCTTCCTTCTATAAAGAAGGAACCCTGCAAACATAAAAAAAAGGGAGAGGGAGTTACAACAGTAATTCGGAAAATAGTTACACTTGTCTCATCGAAGGAGTTACACTTGTCTCATTGACACTTTCCAGGATAAAAGGGAGAGAGAGTTTCGTCCTTGACCTTCAGTAAATAGGGGTTGACAACGTTCTGTAAATTTCTGTTTATTCTCGTTTTCTTCCTGCACTCTTTTTTAAACTACTAATTTATACATCGTACTTTACTCGCAATCAAAATACTTTGTTACTGATAGTTTTAAAATAAAAATAATAATTCTTTATAAAATATTATAATATACATTTTACTTTATATGCTTTTAGCGTCTCGTGTTTTTAATTTAAATCAGAATGCCAACTGAACCAGACTATTTTTTTGAAAAGCCAATATAATTCCTTATTTCACAATCACTCGAATTTACTTAATTGTTTCTTAAATTTGGAAAAAAATGGGTTAAAATCAGGGGAAAATTACAGGGAAAAGAAACTGCATCTTTGAAAAAGAAGAGGTTTGAATTTTAAGTTAATATGAAAACTTTTCTTGTTAAATAATTTGTTCAAAAATATTGCAGAAAAACAATAAAATTTCGATGTATTTCAATGAATTGAATATTTAATTAATTTCCATAATTTGGAAAGTTAACAGCATTCTCTCTTTTTTAAATAATTAGTATAAAAGATTTGATTTATTTCTGCCCAGTTCTTTAGATCTATGACATATATGTGCAGCCGCAATTACTGTACTTATGTTAAGATTATATTTTTTATTCTCTCACGATAGTGGCAATTTTTTTGCCAAATTTTTGAAGATAATTTGATAAGTAGAGAATAAATAAATAAAATTTTAAAAAAATTAAAATGTATTTATTATTATTATTATATTTGAACGACTTAAAAAGAATTCACCAGTTTTGAATTTTCTCTATGTATTAAAACAATTTTTTTAAAAAATATAACATAATTTGCAACAAAAGAATCAAGTAAAAAATAATTGAAAAAGGAGTTTAACAAAAAGCAATAACAGGAATAATAAATAAATCATTGGAGCCTAACTTGTACATTTTAAACTTTTGTTCAGCTTCGTTTTTTAAAAAGGAATTCAATTTTTTCATTCTTCCCATCTTAATTGTAAAATTTCTTTTTCTATAAAACATATGTTGCTAAATGAAGGTGCTTATTAAGTAATTAAGTTCAACGAATTACATCTAAACAAAGAAATATTTTCATTCTTAAATTCTAAAGTATTAGCTCTTTTAAATACATATATGTGTCCTTTATCGATACAAGTTGTATAAACATTTCAATAATTACATAATTCAAATTATAAGTTCTTTCATGAAATTAAATAACTGTCATATTTTTTATAACCATAACACGAATTATTCATTCCTGGAAAATAGTTGGAAGCTCCGTTTTATTCTTTCTTTTGAAAAATATGCAATTTTGATTTTCGTTAGCATCAGAATTTCAAAAAGCATTCGGCATAATTCAAAAGAATCGCTACTTTAAAAATGAAAATATCTTTTTGGAGAATTACATATTATACACTGGTGGCCAAAATTAAGAGATGGAAGGCATTTTCCCAAATATTTCTAAAAATACTGGATAAAAATAAGCGAAATTTTATATGGATATAATTTATAGTTTGACAATAATGTGTCATTCATTGGCAAGATTTATTGCTAACAGTCCAATGTGGACTGAACTTCATGATGAAAGATGGCAATGAAAGTGATGCTTGTATGGTATGTGTTCTCCTCTAGTATGGTGTGTGGTCACCTCTGACAGATAAACAGTATGCACAACGAGGACGCCTGCTGTTAATAAGAGAGTTAAGGAGTCCATGTGGAAGACCTTCCCACTCTTCCACCAGAACAGTTTTTAACTCCGGAATGGTTATGGGTGGGGGTTGGTGTATCTCAATAGCCCTTCCAAGAGCATCCCAAGCATGTTCAGTGGGGTTAAGGTCAGGATATTTGGCTGCCTAATCCATACGATGGATATCTTCGCTTTCCAGATACTCCTCAACCAGGACAACCATATGTGGTCGGGCATTGTCGTCCATAAAAACGAATTCAGAGCCAACAGCGCCCCTGAAAAGACGCACATAGGATTGTAGGATCACCTGTACCTCTGGGCATTCACGGAACCAGTGTCAAACACATGTAGTGGTGTTCGGATATCTTGCATGATTCCTGCCCAAACCACCAGTCCTCCACCAGCCTAATAGTCCCTTTCCATGATGTAACCAAAATGGTATCGGGTCCCAAGCTCCCTCCATATGAATATTCGCCGAGAATCACGTTGTAGACTGAATCTGGATTCATCTGTGAAAAGAATTGGAGCTGTGTCCAGTTTTGGTACTGTCTGCACCACTATACACGCTGTCTTTTGTGGGAAGGAATGAGTGGGGTGCAAATGGCAGGTTTCTTGGCATACGACCCTCTGTCACCAAGTCTCCTGGCAATTTTCTTCTTTGTAACTAATGTCCCTGTGGCAAGGTCCATAGACAGTTGTATCACTGTAGACGCTCTCTGGTGCTTGGCTGTAAATAACAAATACTGGTCTTCATTGGGAGTTGTTGTTCTCGGACGACCTTGCCCGAGTCTTCTGGAAACTGTTGCACTGTTTTTAGCTGACTCCACAAATTCGAAACAACACTTGGAGTTACATCAAATTCCCTAGCAACCTGAGATTGAGATTGCCCTGCCTCAAGTCTACCCACAATTCTCCACCTCATATCTTCGTCTAAACGAGGATGTTTGCTCATTTCGCCAAAAAAATCAACAATAAAAAAACAAGATTATTCAAGAAACACAATACAAATCGCTACTGTGTTGTAGAGTGAAATGAGTTGGGCAGTTGGGTGCAGATTTTTATATCTCCTACTGGCTTAGCAACACCCACAAAAATATATAAACTCATCTCAGCGACGCCAGTGGAGCCATAATGTCATTATATGACAACCAACTGTCCAAGTTTTATGTGATATTTTCCGAGAAATGAGTGAAAATGCCTTCCATCTCTTAATTTTGTCCACCAGTGTACTCATAATTCTTCTGTAACATTTTTTTTTTTTTTTGCTTTTTTCGGTATTCTAATGTTAGAAAATAATATATACTTCTGTAATTCAAATATGTCTACATTTTTTAATGTATATACTCAACGTTAAAAAATATAAATATAAAAAATATAGTTTACTGAGGTTTGTTTTTTTTTTTTTTTCTAATTCTTCTTGTGCATACTGCTATAAAGCAAGTAGAGCAGTTTCTTAGAATAGATCACTGGAAACGTTTAGCAGGCTCTTGTAACTTGATAATAGCCAACGTTTGTTAAATAGTTCGATAAATAGACTGATCCTCATAAAATTATTGTCTGAGGGAAACTCGATTGTAAAATCTTTCAAACCCCTCAGCTCCGATTAGCTAACTATCTGAAACTGTCACCAAGGGTTCAAGACAACGAACACTCTTCTAAACAGTTACTTTTGACTGTTGACTTAGCTAAAAGTGCTATAACTTGTGTAGAAGAACCAAACCTATTTTATATAAGGTAAATAATACCCTATTTATTATTTTACATTATTTTTGTAGTAATTTATTAAAACATGATCTTTTAAACGATATCTTATATAAAAAAAAGTTCTTGAAAATATAAATCCTAAACGAACGAAACGAAAATTTATTGTATTTCCATGTCTTAAAAATAATTGCATTGAATTTATATAATACCATTAACTAAAAGTTAACTAATCTTTTTTATTTTTCCGCAAAGAAATTCGAAGATATTGCAGCATACCCCTACTTTTTAAATTCTTTTAATGTTCAAAAAAAATTTCAATTATATCAATGTTTTAATAATTAAATAAATAATTATGTGTTATAAAAATTCTATCAATAAATGCTGATTTAATAATTTAAAGTTTTTACATTTAGTGTTTGCCCTGTGAATAAAATTAAATAAAAGATTGAAAAGAAATTGAAGAATTGAATAGAAAAATTTTATTACTTTCTTTCTTTAATGAATGTTTTTCATGTACTAAAGTAGAGAAACAAAATGGACCGATTTAATGGGCCCAAAGAAGTTTTTGCCCCGGGGCCGAACTAGGCTAAGCCCTGGTAGCACGAATAAAAAGAGAGACATGAGTAGTACAACGAAAAGAACATCTTAAAGCTTACATAATTGCATATTGTAAATTATATGATTATTAAAATTTGATGCTTAAAAAGGTTTTGCTGAAAAACCTGTTATAAGATCAAGTAACTTAAAATATTAACTAAACATTTTAGCGAGCATTAATACTGACGAACCAGTTGGTCGCCAAAGGTGATCAGTATATAATTTTATAATGCATTTGATTTACGCTTATTCTTCCTCTTCCTAATGCATTAAATTTCAGTGAATCTTTTTTAAATGATTATTTTTATAAGAGATCTTAGTAAATGATACAGAATGCATCGTTAATATGTAAATAATAACTATAAATTGAAATGCCATGTTTTTCAGTTATATTATTTAAAATTTTGCAGAGGAGAGCCTTATTATTTTAGTTTAAGTTCCTTGTCTTGAAATATCTGCAATTTTCTTTATTTATGAATATAGTTTACGAGTTCTTCAGTATTAAACCTATAATCAAAAATATTTTGACGCCTTTTATTAGTTTTTATTTGGTAATTTGGTTTTATTTTAATTATTCTACTTAATTTTTATTCTTTTCTGAATTGATAACTATAGAGCTCTGCATCAAGAAATCAAGATCATCTGATCTCTCTGACTAATATGACCAATAAACAACAAATATTTAAAAAATCAAAAAAAAAATTTACGGAATTTCCACCAAAAAAATTAAACAAAGTTGCAAAAGGAAATTGCATGTTATAAATCAGCAGTTATTATTATTGCTTTTTATGATCAGTTTTTATTAAATATGTATTAATATTATAAGCTAATTACTTTTAAAATGTAAAATTGATTATTATGCAATATCTGGAAACTAAATCTGAAAAATGTTAATTGCCCCCACTCTTCGGATATGTTTTGCCCCACGGTTGGAAAGTTGCTCCCATCGCCTCTGAATGCTCGAGGATCCATACCCTCATAAGCTACTACATACCTCCTTCCGTTGTAAAACGAAACATGAGAACAACAACAAAAGTTGTAATTATTTATCAAAAAGTAACTAAAATAAAAAATTTCTTTGTTAATTTCAGTAGGAATAGATTCAATTTTTTAAAATGTAAAGCAGAAAATGTAAATGTTGGCATAAGGTATTTATCATTGATTCATATATATCATCAGTAATATGGCTAGCAGTACGGCAAAGAAAACAGTTTCGTTTCTTAAAATTTTTATTATAATATTCATTTTCAGTGTAACATGGATTCTTCCTTAGAAAAAAAAATTACGTTTGCAATGTAGTGATTGAAGGTCGCGGTACGAACCTGCGACATTTGGGCCTGTAGCCGAGTATCATGCCGATCAAGCAAAAGGGACCCTTCAGCTCGAAGGATATTATCTGGCTTATAAGGCTGACGCTACAGCATAAAAATTAAATATTGTAAAAAATTCTTGTGCTTTCTTTTCAATAAGCTAGTTTTTAAAAAACTATTTTTAATTGCAATGTAAATAAATGAATTGCCACTTTAACATAAAGTTTCGTATGTTTTTGTAGCTAACATTTTTTTGAGAGGTACATAAAAAAGAAATGAAATCAATGGTTTCGTAGGCTCGAAAATATAAATTTGGTGTAAAGTTGTTTTTAAAATATGCTGATAATACTTGCTAAGTACTTGCTACAAAAAAAAATCGTAACAAAAAAAAAACGAAATTTCTAAAAATTTCAAAATTTATGAAAAAGGATTGTAATCCTCCTTTTGATCGACAGTCAACTATATTCCAGTTTGTATAATGATAAGAGAAACAATTGAGACCACATAAAAAAAA
>JAOUZG010006274.1:150981-181294 GCA_026289955.1 Argiope argentata
ACTTTTTCTGAAATGTTAATGTTTTATTCGTTTCTGATTTTGTTGAGTAATAATAGTTGGCGCCCCTATAAAATCAAAATATTTTTCGGAAAATTTTATTTTAACGAACCAATTATATTGCTTGTTACTTTTTCCCCCTGAAAAACCGGTTGAAATTCCGTAAGTAGTAACTTATTGCTTGATTCGGATCGTTCTGTTCGAACCTTTTTCGTTCGCTCTCCTTCTACGGGATATTTTCATAGTATCGGCGTAGACCGTTAGTTTTTCTGGCTGTTTGTTTCCCCGCGCCCCGTACTTATCTTCAGCTAGTCTAGTCTAACGATGCAGAAATCTTAAATAATACTTTGAATGGAGGAAAGTGTAGTGATGAAAATGAAGAAATGAGTGACACTGAACAACATGAAGAAGAAAAAATTCCTACAGACGATTTAATTGGCATCCTAGATAAAGCGATAACAGGTCTTGAACAACGGGATTTCATAACTGAACATGAAATTATGACTGTATATAAAATCCGTGAAAAACTAATTTCACAAAAACCTAAATATAAACAACTAACATTATTAGATATGATGAAGTAATAAAGATGTTTTCTTTGAGCAAGTCATAATATTATCATTGCTTTACCGTTCTTTTAATTAGAATTTTCAACTATTGTTTAATCTTTGAAATCATAAAGTTGTGTATTGTTTTATATCGTCATACTAACGATGTACGTTAATTATTTTTTTATTTAAATATACCCAAATTTCGCAATTTCTATAATTCGGAAATTTCCGTAATTCGGAATTGCCGTGGTCCCGGCGATTCCGAATTATCGATGTTTGACTGTATATATATATATATAATACTGAATAAAAGAATTATAAAAACAAGATTCTGTAAAATTTTTGGTGGCCCTGATATTACAACCTTACTTCACATCCCAACAACTGATTTAAGAAATTAAAATTATAGTCATGAAAATGTCTATTATAGGAGACAGCAAGGATAAAAAACACTAGAAAATAAGTAGACATTGCAATATACATTGCATACCATTATAATTACCTAAAAAATATATTATAATTTATCTATTTTGTTTAGATATGCTGTCAATGGAATATCAGAAGAGATGCCCAACTTGTGGACTTAGAATGGAAGGCAATATTCATATAGGTAAGGTAGTTATTTTCTCATGATTTGTTTTCCTAATATCTATTAGTAAGAAAATGAATTATTTACATATTCAAGATTTTTTTTAAAAATGATATACACTTCCAGGAGTTGAAAAATATGTATTGGTATTCCTTACATTTTGTAAACTATTTAAAATTCTATTTTGAAATAATTTAGTGCTTTGTCAAGGTTTTTTTTTTTTTTTCTAGAAATACATTAAATTACTACTTCACTATTTCATTTATAATCATGTTTATTCCCAAGAAGAACAATTTTTGTTAAATGAAATTAGAAAATGAGTCATGACATATAAGTTAGTAGCTAGTGGGATGCAAAATATGAATTCATTTTACTAATATTCAGACACATAGCTATACTAAAATAATTAAATATTTATTTGTTATCATTAATACTGAAAAAATTGCAAGATTAAGTTTCTGTACAATTGTTGGCGATTTGAATGTTGCAATTCCCTCTTGGTAGTAAACCCCTGGTTTAAGACCTTTAAGTCATTTCAAGAAAATTGCTGTTGTTAGAACATAATAGAGAAGAAAAGATTAGTAAATACACTGAAGTGACAAAAGTCATGGGATAGCAATATGCAAATATACAGATGGCAGTAGTATCGCAGCGAAAAAGTATAAATGCGCATTTCGTTTTCTAGAGCTTTCATTTGTGTTCAAGTTATTAATGTGAACAGGTTTTTCGGGATTTATGGCGGCACGACGAGAATTAACAGACTTTGAACGTGGAATGTTAGTTGGAGCTAGACGCTTGGGTCATTCCATTGCGAATATCGATAGTGAATTCAACATTCCGAGATCCTCAGTATCAAGAGTGTGCCGAGAGTATGAAATTTCAGGCATCCCATCCCATCATGGACAGCGCAGTGGGCGACCACCTGCACTTAACGACCGAGACCGCCGACGTCTGTGTAGAATGGTCAATGTTAATAGACACGCAACACTTCGTCAAATAACTGCAGGAATCAATTTGGGACGTACGAGGGACGTGTCCGATAGGACTGTGCGGCGAAATTTGTCTTCCTTGGGCTATGACAGCAGAAGACCGACTCGAGTGCCTTTACTGACAGCACGACATCGCCTGCAGCGACTCTCCTGGGCTCGTGAGCATATCGACTGGTCCCTAGACCAGTGGAAAACCGTGGCGTGGTCAGATGAGTCACGATTTCAGTTGTTCCGAGCTGATGGTAGAGTTCGAGTGTGGCGCAAACCCCACGAAGCCATGGACCCAAACTGTCAGAAGGCACTGTTCAAGCTGGTGGCGGCTGCATAATGGTGTGGGCTGTTTTTACATGGCATGGACTCGGTCCTCTGGTGCAGAGGACCGGATCATTGACTGGAAATGGTTATGTTCAGCTGCTTGCAGATCACTTGCAGCCATTCATGGACTTCACGTACCCACACAACGATGGGATTTTCATGGATGACAATGCGCCATGTCACCGGGCCAGAACTGTTCGCGATTGGTTTGAAGAACATTCCCGACAATTCCAGCGCATGATCTGGCCACCTAGATCGCCCGATATGAATCCAATCGAGCATTTATGGGACATCATCGAAGGGTCCGTTCGTGCCCAAACTCCTGCACCATCCACACTTTCACAATTATGGACGTATATACAGACAGCATGGCTCAATATTCCTGCAGAGGACTTCCAACGACTTGTGGACTCCATAACACGTCGAGTTGTTGCACTTCGCCGGGCAAAAGGAGGACCGACACGATATTAACAGTCATCCCATGACTTTTGTCACTTCAGTGCAAATTGTCTTTGTAATATACAGTACATGTAATTAAAATTACATAAAAGAATGATTTTGTTTTGTTTAGGTACGCAAGACCTAGAAAGGGAAGTTCCATTTATCCCTCACAATAATAGGAATTATTTATTTTCACCCAAGAATTCTGACTCTGATTTTACCAACAGCTCTGATGATGAATGCGTCATCTTTGATGATGAATGCCTCATCTTTGATGATGAAAACGACTTCTCTGATAGTGACAGACCATGGATATTACGTTGCACGATTTCTCCAGTGGCTTTGGATGATGAGTATGAAGAATATTGCGCTAGAGAAAAGGAGGAAAAAAAACGCGCTAGACGGGAGGCAAAACGCGCTAGACGAGAGGCAGAAGCAAAACGTGCTAAAGAAGAGGCTGAACGCATTAAGGCTGAGCGTCTTTATATTATTTTTCATGAGTGGAGAATTAAAAATGAGGTAGCAAATAAAAAAATTAAAAAATTGGAAGCAGAGCAGAGACGTTTGAAACGTTTAGAAAGAAAATTAGCAAGACGTACAAGCCCGATCATCACACGATCGAGAAGCTTTGCACAACCTTCTGATTCGGCTTTTTCAGTTTAGATTTCAGTTTTTTTATTTTTTATTGTCTTGTGAGTATGCAGTATTTCAAGAAAATTGTGCTTAGACTTGAATGAAAGAACATTCTTTGTTTTTGCATTGAACTCGCATTTTTAACCGTTTAATCAATATATATTGTCTGTCAGATTTTGCATTGTGGATGAAAGTTTTATAAAACTCATAACTATAAAATGCATAACTGTACATCAATCTTTAATATCATCATCCTTCACCCATCTTTGTGCATATCACTGTGTCGTAAAGTTGTCATGAAACTGTGTAATTATCAAGCATACTGACTTTTGCTGATGATTTGTACATTCAGTTATACCCAATAATTTCAAATGGAGTGTTTTAACTGAAGTCGGGGGATATTGTACTGTTACAAAATCTTTCAAAACAACCTCTTGTATCAATATCTTCTGTTATATATACTGTCTCTGCATCCTCCCATCTTTTCATATATCACTGTGTCTCAAAGTTGTCATGAAACTGTAATTTATCAAGCATGCTAACTATTATCACAGATTTGTACATTCATTGAATTTTAGATTAACAATGAGAATTTTTCTAGAATTTTAAATTTAACTTCCTTTTTTGACAACGATTTTTATCCCATTTTATTTTTTTACTTTCCTTATGGGAAAAAAAATTTAGTGTTTTTTTTTTTTGAGTGTGCGTGATTTATTTTTTAATATGTTAACCCTATTCACTAAATATAATTTTTAATTACATTTTTATGATAACTAAAACAAATTGTGGATGGATATATTGTAAAAGCTATATTGTTTTTCTTTTATTTTAGGCCCTGATACTTTCAATTTTTTACTCACTATCAAATAAAAATTTTAAATATTTTCTTATCCTCTATTGTTTTTTGCTTGCAGAATATTCGTTGTCATTTTCTGCATGTATTATCTTTTAAATGCTTCATTCAGCAAAATTTTGTTGCAATTTATTACAATTTTATGAGATATTTCTAGACTTGTATCTAATAAAAAAGAACTTAACTATAATAATAATAATAAAATTCTTTGAACTTTTTAGTTGATATTTTTATTAAATCCTATGGGATTTTAAGATTAATTATATTTCTCCCATTTTCCGGTTGTTTTTCTAATGTAGTGAAGCCAAGACATACATGACAGGTATTATGACATTTATTTATTTATTATTCAAAACATATGCTCCTTTTTATTGCAATGTAAATTTTATAATTGTATGTTGCATATTTAAGGATAAATTAAATTTGAAATAATTTATCTTCACAATGGCCTTTGAAATCAAGTTTTTTAGAAATACTGTAAACATAGCAGTTGGTTATCAGAAAAATATTTCACCGCACTTATTTTTATGCTCTGTCTTTGATGATGGAATAGCTATTGCTAAAAATATCTTCCAAGAACAGATATTCAAATTTTTACTTAATGCATTCTTTGTGTTGTTTAAATTGTCAATCTGTGTTCATTTTTTATGCAGATCAATTTATGGGATCATCTGATATTTATATAAGAACATTTTTTAATGTGTCTAAATCATTGCAAATTTATTCATGTCTGCTTTTTGTAGCTTTCATTTGGCATTGGCCATTTTGGCATGGTTTTGTAAATTTTAATGAAAATGACATTTTTATTCATTGCTCTGTCAATTTGTTTGCATATGTGTGGCCTTTATAATTGTGAGAATCATTTTGTAATTTAAAAAACTTAATATTCTTAGAATGTGTAGCTGTAGTTTCTTTTCTGTACCTGTCAAATTAGTAAATTTAATTAATAAAAAATACAAAAAATATGGAATTAGGTTTTATTTTTAAATTTAGCTTTTAATAGATGTGTTTATTGCACAAAATATTACTCGATTCTCCATATTTTATAGAAAAAAATATATTTTTATAATTAATATTAATAAAAATTCAACATCCAATTTTTATATTTAATATTAATTTAGAATTGAATAGTTATTTCTGTTATAATAAATAATTACTTGTAATAATTATTTGTGTGATAACGAGATGGAATATTCTGCTAAAATGAAAAGCAATATTGAAAGAATTAAGAAGTTCTTTCTTCCGTACTTGTTCTGGAAGCAAATTTTCACATTATTCGAATCTCATGAGAACATAATTGTTAAACCGAATTAATGAACTAATTAAAAATATTGTCACATTTTTACAAACTCGGGCCGTGGCTTAGTGGATGCGTCTTAAGGGCTAAGGTTCATGAGTTTGACGATTCTACTCGGAGCCAAGACCTTTGGTTACATGTATTATTTAGGTTTAATTTCCAATATAAGCAAATTAAAGGTATTTAAATTCATTATGCATGCAGATGAATGTATTTTTAAAATTTTAATTCTTCAGTTGTTTATTAGGAGTTAACAAACTGGTGCCTGTTCAGTCATCTGTATGTTAATTGCTCGCATCGAATGAATAAACATTTCTTCATTCTCAAATTTTACTGTGTATGATTCTATGTGACAATATTTAATACTAGATGGAAATTGATGTGATGTCAATTAAGTCAAACGTTAAAGAATTTTTCAAAATCAGGTTTAAATAGTTAATTTATTATCCTTATTTTTGGAAAGTATATACGAAAGAAGTATTTAACAGAAAAGTAAACTTCTGAAAAGTTTCCTTGGACTGTTAACATATTTTATCCAGGGTCAGTTATCAAGTAAGCAAACTAGTCAATTACCTTGGTGCTTCGAAATTTTTATATATATTTTTAGCGATATTTTCTAATTATATTATTGTTATGCTTTTATTTGATTCTCATGGAATGTGTAGTCAAACTGAAATTAAGCATCAGTTAAATGCCAAAACATTATTCTGATATTTTTTGATATCATTTACAAGTTTTAGACTGGGGTGTTCTTAAACTATAATAAAAATATAAAGAGTTTGTGAGTGTGCTTAAAATGAAAATTTGATTATGTTTATTTTAAATTTTATAGTTTATCTTTTATGTATTAACAAATTACATGAATATGCCATTTGTTTACATTTTTAAATTCAAATACTTTGTATTTCTAACATACATGTTTTGGCAGACAGTATTAAAATTTTACATTCATTCATTGCTATGAAGTATTAAGATTGGATTCGCTTAGTATTTCTTTAGAAACCAGATATATTCGCCAACATTGGGGTAATCGATCGCGGTTATTATATGAACTTAAGGCGGCGATTTCGATTGCTTATCGCTTTTAATATAGATTGATGTCTTATTAAAGTTGGGAGTAATTGGACTTCAGTATGGCATTTGAATGCGGTTATATTTTTCCTGCTTCAAATTTGATTTCTTCGTTATTAATTTTAATTGTACAAAATGGTTTTTTTTCTACTATGATAATACAAATTTAATTTGTTAATATTCAGTAATTTCATTTATATAATGAATCTTCTAATGGGGTTTTGGACAAAAGCAAATAATTTCTTCAGAAAATAAAAAGATTTTTTTAAAAAAACTCTTGGAATTGGAGGCAATCTATACTACTATTATAAATGTGAAAGTTTGGATGGATAGATGATGAGGTTTAATCAGCCAGAACGGCTGAAGGAAATTGGATGAAATTTAGAACAGAGATAGATTATAGTATAAAGAAGAACATAGGCTAATTTTTATTCCGGTAAATGGAGAGGTTAATTTTTTATAAATTTAAAAACTAAATTTTCCACCAAAAAATAAAAACTTGAGCTTTTTGAATCGTTTGTTTTTATTTTTCTATTTCCGATATTCTTTTAATATTATCTTATCTAACGGAATTCTTTGTGATTTATTGTAGGATTTCCCGACAAAAAGCCTTTTTCATCAGAACAAAAAAAAAATTATCTAATCGTTTGTTTTTATTTTTCTGTTTCCGTTTTTCATTTTGATTTTATCTTACTATTCTAAAGGAAGTTTTATTAAATTTTTTTTTTCTTACGCTGTTCTTGTGTTATTATAATTCGATATTTCCTGTTCATTTCTCTAAAAAAAAATTTATTGCTGTACATATTCCTTTTGCCTATTTTCATCATTTTCGATTAAAATTTTAAAAGTACCTTTATAGTTTCAAGTACATAGCTTTTAAATAGTTTTTTCCCCACGCTAATGATGTTGGACGTAACATGTTTTCGACCGGTTATTTCAAACGATTCTGTATATTTTCGTAGTGTATGATAAATTTAAAATTAAACATTGTTAATTAATAGATATTTTGATTCCTTCAAAAGTGCTTTTGAATAAAAATAAAATAGATGAATTTTGATTCCTTTAGAAGTACTTTTGAATAAAATAGATGAATTGAAATTAAAATTTTCTAATCTGCATTGCGTTACCCCAACTGGAGCTTAAAATTCACGTCTTTGCGTTGCTCCAATTGACGTTGAAAATTTAAGCATGCATACGGTTTTGATAACATTTTACATTGTGATTAGACTGTAGGTTCTCGCTTATATATATCAACATTTCCATGCGTACGAAGTCGCGGGTAAGAGCTAGTTCTACATAAAGTGGAGTCCGGTGAGTACATCAAAAATAGGTCCCCTCTCTCCCACTTTTATTAACTTTCCACTTTTGAGTATTTTAATGTGAAATTTTATGTCATGCAGGAGCTTATAATACAAACGCAATTAAGTCTAGATAGTAATGTTTAAATTAGTTTTGAACTAATCTGAAATGTTGGATATTAGACGCTTTTGGCTATAAGCATGTTCTCTTATCAGATTATTTATATTAATGTGAACTAACTTTAATTTAGCTATTGAACTTATTTCAATTTTTGGTGCACTGAAAGCATTAACAACTACAGCCAACTAACATACAAATTAGAAACTGCGAAAAATTCATCTAAAATATATAACTGAAATAAATTGATTCATATACACACATAACAAAAAAAAATCGGAAAATGTTTGCAGTTTTACACTGAAAAGTGTTGGACCTATCATTTTCTAAACAAGGACATTTGATTAAGATTATCAATTGGTCAAGTATAAATTCAAATTTAATTGCAAATTACTGAACTAATTATAAAGTTTAGAATTAAAAAGATAATAACACGCAATTTATTAACAAATTAATCGCTGCAGATACTTTTATGCTGAAATTAAGAGACATTACCTCTTGTGAAATGCAAAAATAAATAGGTCTAGAAATTTTTTTAAAAAATGTCATGAGCCATTTAAACCACTCGTCTACGTATTAAATGCATCGCACGCCAAATATAATTCTGAAATATAAATTATTTTATGTTCATGATTAAAGCACAGAAGAAAACTAACGTTATAATCTGTAAAATCTCTAAATCTTATTTAATCTAGTTTTATGGTATAAATGAGTACCATAATGTAATAGCTGCAGATTTTTAACTTTTAATACAAGAAAATTGGCATTTTTCTTATAAAATAAAGCAAAGCTATAGCTTTAGAAGTTGCAAAAATCTCTTAGCTAATTCATGCACATTTAAGATTTATTAAACCTGAAATATAAATGACCTTATTTTTTAAATCACAGGAAGAGAGATTAATATTTGTAAGTTACAAAATAACTCGCTATCTTTTCATTTCCTGAAAACACAGTGAAATTCCTGATTTTAAAAAAAATGCTACATAATTTTTTTCAACAGGAAAAAGGACAAAAAAAAAAGATTAATAATTGATAGAACCATGAAATAATTTTGACTTACATTTCAATAATGCAATTACATTGCTATATTTACATTAATGCTACAAGCAAGAAAAAATTGCACTGCTAAATTTATATTATTGGAAGGATAATTTTTGAGCATTTAAGACCCTTTCAAAATATTTATGCAGTAATATTTTCAAAAGTTATCAGGTTTAAGTAATTAAATTTCACTCAATTTTTAATTGAATGTACTTAAACTATCTACTAAAAATATCTTCGAGATAGGTATTCCCATTTTCAACAGTATAAATGTACCAAATTCCGGGATTACAAATCAATAGTCTGCATTATAAAGATCTAACAAATAGGCAACAGACATATACACTGGCTTTCAGTTTTATTAGAAAGAACGATACCACGAGCATTAAATATTATGATTTTTGTGTAAATTGGATGTGAATATGTATGAATTTTTGTGTAAATACTTGTAAATAGTTTAATTGTATAAAATTAATTGCAATGGAATTGCGCGTCAACGAGAAAAGACCGTTCTAAGGGGGATTTGCAACAACAGATTGCCATATTTGACTGATGTGGTGATGTAGGTGTGTCTTTATGATGTGGTGATGTAGGTGTGTCTTTATGAAGTCTCTAACGGTTTTTACTTCACGCTAAAATGTGTAGTAGAAGCTAAGAAATAAAGATTTGCACTTATAGAATATTAGAGAAATTTCCGTACTTGCCTGGAACGAGCACACCGTCCCTGAGCTTGCCCCGCCCACTTTAGTGGGACACTATTTAAAAGGCGTGGCTTAAGGCAGAGAATCAGATCAGTTCGGACAACGAGCTACGTTGGTTGGCTTAGCTTGAGAGACCGTCTTTTCTCTCGTTGATGTGTTTTCTATAGCTTTGCTTTTACTCGAAATTAGCGGATTAAACAGAGTTAATTCGCTGTGAATTTGTAGCTTGTGTTGCATATATTTAATACGCTTTCCTAGACAATAAAGTCTGCATCTTAACATCGTTCTTGTATGAGAATGTTCGTAACAATATGGACTAAAAAAATTTTAAAAATTAGATTAATGGAACTCATTCGATAGTTTTCAATGAACCTGTTAAGAAAATTCGATAGTCTTAAAATGAACTTTAGAAAAGGAATTTAATTTAGAAATTAGAACAGTTGTTTGTGCTGAAATTTTGATAGTTAAAAAATGTAAAACAAATGCGAATTTTATTGTTGTCATACTTAAAATATTCAAGTAAGGTATTAAACAAATAAGGGTCCAAGTATCATGGAATATTGTGTAATATTGGAACATTTGATTAAAAAAAATTATATGATATTGTTTGGCATTGTTAAACCAATGACAAATGTTGAACTTTTGTTATATTCATCAATATTGGTGTGCGGTATCTGCGTTATAGAATCACAATTGCGAATGGACTGTATAAATGCGTTTATTTCATTGCGTGTTAGCGAGACAGTTGCAGAAACTGTTCTGAGATATTATATGGTTGCCAGGTTGAAGTGGTTACAGAGATCGCCAAGGGAAGATGTTCCAGCACCAAAGGCATGATTTTACAAGTACGGAACAATTGGGTTTCGATAGCGTATGTTTTTCGTTATTCAATATATTATTTTCTGAAAACTATAAAATCGTTTCGTTTAATTATAGTTACCAATTCGAGAATGAAAAAATTACGCTTCACTTTTTAGAACTCCCAATTATTACTCAATCTAAATCAACTACATTTCTGTTTTGCATATTACATCCATATCCAAAGACAGAACCATTCAAGTTGTGAGCAACGTGTTATCTACTGTCTGCAGAACCAGTGAGACCTTAAAGAGTGAAACTCGATTATGATAATTGATTTCGCTAGATTTATATAGTTCAGTATCTAATTTTGGCTCCATTGGTTTTATTCAATTTTATTTGGCTCACAGATTTTATACATTTAATTATGGATTGTTCTTTTAATTTGACGACTATTTTAAAATTTCAAATCTCGAATGTGGTTTGAAGTCAAAATAGAAGCAATTTTGCTTATTACTGAAGTATTATATTTATGAATTTTTTTTTAGATTCGATCACAGAAATTAGGCACAAATGTAATAACTTTTAAACATTTGAGAAATTAAAAAATAAATAAATCCGAAACTGTTTACCGTTTTATATTTTATGAAAATTAAAATTTCAAGATTAAGAAATATATAAAATAAAGTTTTCTATAATGTAAAGACTGTTCATCAAAAATTTGAACAGTTTTTTCAAAACATAATATTAGCATGTCTATTAACAGAAAAAGTTAGATGAAGAATTTTCAAAAACCATTTTTTAATACGTGATTATTAGTTTTTAATTCTCTTCATTTTCGTACATTTTCTAACGACATTAATTGTCTTTACTTTTAATAAACAAAATATCAAAAATATATCCATCTTACCTGATGATTTAAATTAAAAATTTAAAAATGAAGAATGACTTTTCATATGATATTGTTTAATGCACTCATGTCCATAAATTTAGGATAATTCAGAATCACGCCGAAATCGAACTTTAAAATACATATATCACCCGTAAAATGACTACACACGTCTTCAAAAATCATATGCAAATTGCAGGGAGCCCCCAGATGACACTGATTCTACATCACAATGACGGGAGTGTAAGAGAGTGATATATAAGGAATACAGACAAAGAAGTTCAATTGTTCGAAAATAATTCGTTGTGAAATTATAAGTCTTTCAGTGCAACAATCGCATAGTTATGACACAAAGGATGTCATTCTGTAACAACATGTACGTTTGTTTCGGGGTATTATCGGAGCAGAATTCATGCTTATGGGTGACAACGCCCGTCCTTACCATACAAACTTCTTAAACAAATGTCTTCGACCAAAGGATATCCCCCGTATGGACAGCCAGTATACACCTCAAATACACATCACACACCACAAAAATACTTCATTATATATAGAGGCAATACTTTATTATATGTAGAATCTCTAGATGCATCACCAAGCAAAAGAAGAAAAAAACTATTTTAATAAATTTACAACAAAGAAGTAATTCTCATGGTATATTTTCATTCCACGGTTCTGTGTCATTTGCGCTCAATCCCTTTGGAGCTAACTCATTAGAGGGTGTCATTTGCGCTCAAGCCTTAAAAAGGGTACCACATTATAACTTTTATCTTTGTATGTAAAATTTGGCGATTTTACAATGTGCGCCATATGGTAATCAATCATCGTCACAGTGAGAATGACACTCCATATCTCTGATAACGTTAAAATGCTGCCGTGGGAAAAATGCTAATTACCGTTACCGCGTTTTAAACGATTGATAAAAGTAATAAGTAGAGTGAGCGAAATTTGTTTTAAAAATTTATTACGAAGGAACATGTTCATAATTTTCCTACACTGAAGACATTTATAAAAATTATAATTTTGATGCACGTAATACAAATTTAATCTATCAAAGTGAACTATATTTTTTAGTTTTAGAAGGATTTTATCTTTTTATGTCTTAAAGTTTAATTTTATTTAACAAAATGAAAAAAAAAAACATAAAAAGTTTTTTATTCAAATTTAAATGTATATCAATGTTTAGTTTTTTCAATATGTTTAGTATTTCAATTTTTTCAAAATTTACGTTAAAGTTGTTCAAATAAGTTATATTTTTTTGCAAAATAATAAGCGCTTCGGCTATAATAAATTATAATGAAAAATCACATTTTAATGATTTGCTGAGAATAAATAGCAGAGTCGTGGCCGAAATCATGGAGAATACAGGTTGAATTTTTAGTTATTTTTATTTCATCACGGGAGCAGGCATTATTTACAAGAGAAGGCGACGTGTACAACACAGAACGACACAACGGAATTCACGAAAGCTAAGTGTACAAAAGAGAGCGGGAAATCCTTATCCCTGGTCTTAAATACCAATACTTATATCTAAACTAAGAAATAAATTAACTTTATCAGTGGATATTTGATAACTCTTTGCTGATTAATTAAAAAAAGTCAGTCCTTATATCCCATGAACCCTATCACATATGCCCAAGTGTTATTAATAAGTGTTATAATGCAATTCTGAATAGGTGTCGAAGGAGTTAATTTGGAACAAATTTTTATGCCCTTTAATTAATACAATTAATACAATTACAGCCTATAACATATTTATAACCTTTTCAATAAATTTTAAAATAATTTATTGAAAAGGTTATAAATATGTTATAGGCTTAAGAGAAACAGAAATAGAATTTAAACAGCTTGAAATTAATAATGTTAGGTTATTCTTTTTTGATGGGTGGAAGAAGGCTCCCCCAAAGGAGCTTAAATTAGAATTTAAATTATTTTCTGAATTTGAAGTCAGATCAAGAGGTCTATCCATACTCTCAGAAAGCATTTGTAATCATTATCATTAATAGGAGTTGGAAAAAAAAACTAAAGAAAAAAATTATAATTAATATAAAAAGACACCAAACAATGTGTGTGCTTTTATATCTTGAGGAATAAACGAATAAAAAAAAGAAATGCTACAGTTCATAAAATATCAAACTTGAGTTTAGATTTTATATGTTGATAGGAACTAGAAAATCAAAACCCATTTTGTACCATTGAACTGAATTAATGAATCTGATTTAAATAAATAATGTACTTTTATTTCTACTAAAATGACATAAAACTTGAGTACTAGCGAGTTTAAAAACATAAAATGACATGAAAGCTATGGAGATTTAAAAAATTTCACACTTTTATATCTACAATTATTATAATAAAAAATTTTTACACCTATAGTTTTAACCGACCAGTTTTCAAACATTATTTCAATTTCCTTCCAGCTATATTGCAAATATTTGGCAAATTAACAATTATTTTATAGGTTTGCTATCCTAAAATTTTTTATTATAGTTTTTGGTAACAATTTTTAAAAGATTATTTAATTATTTTTGACTATATCACAATCAGGGTGGATATTAAGATTTTTCTATATTTAGTATAAATTATAGTTTGGCATAGTATAATATTCAAACAAATTAAGTAGTTCTAAGGAAAGGCTAAAAATTTAATAATTATTTTATTTTCATTTTTAAAAATTTCAAATATTGATGGAAATTTGGACATTTTCTTGCCTTACATTTATATGAGGGAAAACAAACTTTGTTTCATTTTCCGTTGAAGACAATTTTATTCAAATTACATAAATTGTTATATAATTATTCAATTTATTTGATGTTCTCTATATAAGGAGTCTTTTCCCCAACTGAAATATTTGACTATTTTAAGAAGGATTTTTTAAAAGCATAACTGCTGTTTAAATTTATAATTTACAAGGAAATAAATATGATAATTTCATTCCTAATAATTTAGAATCTTTGAAGCACAATATCTTATCAAATGTGATAGCAAATAAGTGTTAGTAATAAGTATTAAGGAAATGCGTTTGCTTTTAGTTTCATCATCATCTTTAAGATAATTAGATAAAATTATTTAACAGTAGACATGTGCGTTTTAAATATTTCTTTGAAATACTTCAACATTGTAAAGTGATTATTCAATGTATCAATAAAAAAAACTTGTAAGTATATATAAATAGCTTACTAAGAAAATGCTATTATTCAAATATGTAACACAAATCAAATAAATTATTTCAATTCAACAGTTTTTAAAATACACAAAATATTCTCTTTCACACTGCAACTTAAATACAATTTTAACCATTGATGGTAAGTAGAAAGATTAATATATGCAAAAAAAGTAAGAAAGAGTAACCAATGCATGAAAAAATATTCATATTACCTAAAAGTATTTTATTTCTTCAAGTTTACACTTGCTTAGTTTTTTCAATTCTATTTTATTACTAAAAATTATTTTTCAATTATTATTGAATTATTTTTCAATTATTATTAGTATTATTTAAAAAATTTCAAATAAAATTTTATTAATCATTGCTTTAAAATAATTTTATAACAATTTTGTTATATTAGCAAGAGTTACAAAGGCAGCTCTTTAAGTCCTTGTCAAAAGAATATTTTTCTACTGTTCGATTTATTCTATCATTTAGATCAGGGATGCACAACCTATGCACCGCGGGCCAAAATTGGCCCTTATAGCCTTCGAAGTTGGCCCGCGAATGTTGTTAATAAAATATGACTAATTTAAAATGAAATGAGACTTTTTTCAAATAAAAAAGGATAAAAATCTGAAAAGAAAACGATTCTACATCAGAATAAATAATTAACAGTTGTTCATTAAGTTTATTTACTTTTTATTACGAATCTTTTCAGTTTGTTCCCTTCATGGCTAACGGCGAGTACGATTTTCGTATAGGAGAAGCTCGCGAACGTGAAAAATTTCCACACATGAAAATGCAGTATGAGAATCCAATTCAAATCTTTCATAAAGCATTTGATGATCGGTTTTCAGATTTTGAAAAGTGCCAAACAAAAATTTGATGAATTTTCTTCTCCATTTTCTGTTGATGTTAATCTAGTGGATGAGAGTATGCAGTTAGCCTAAATTGATTTACAGAAGTCTGATTTTTTTCAAAAATCAGTTCAAAGGTAAACCGATATTAGAATTTTATAAAGATTTGCTATAGAAATTTTTATGCTTAAAGAAAAATGCAGCTGCATGTGCAACTTTCTTAAAAGCACTTACATTTGTGAGCAAATTTTCTCACTAATGAATTTAAACAAATCAAAATTAAGAATGAGATAAGAACCTTTCTGTTGTTCTACGCATTGCTACAACTAATATTATGCCCAACATAAAATCAATTACTATAAATAATTTCATTATTTTTACTAATTTCGATTATTAATTTTTTCTCAAAATTTAAATTGCGTTCTCTGTATAATTACCAAAAAGTTTTCCACTGTTATTCTATTTCAAGTTTGCACCCTTTTTAGCAGGAATATCTTTTTTTTTTATGTCTAGGTAATCGAAGCTATAATATTTGTGTTTTATTCGTTTATTTATTGCATAATGTGTGCATGAATAAAATAAGTAAAGTAATAATTTTAATTCATGCGTATTGCCATAAAAAAACTCCAATGTTTTCGCGTTTTTAATATTTTTTAGCATTCATGTGCTTTTTTGGCCCTCGCCATGATCTCTTTTCATATTTTGGCCCCTCATCCTGAAAAGGTTGTGCGTCCCTGAGCTAGATTTATATATATTTTCGCTCTCCCTTTTTCATCTAAATTTAATCTAACCCCTAATCTAAAATAAACTATTAAAAATGTATCTAGCGGTCTTAAAGAAAATTTTACAGTTTTACCGTGAGAAAAAAATCGAATATTTCAAAGATAAGGACCCTTAATTATGTCACTTAATCTTATCAATGCGAGAAACGTGCATTCTCTTTAGCCCATCTAGATGCACGCCAAGTTTTCCTGCCAAAGGTGATTAAATTGCAGTAAACCTACCATGTGAGCGCAAATGACACCCTCTAATGAGTTAGCGTTAATGAGACTGAGCGCAAGTGACACAATCCCCATTCCACGTTCTTTTTTTTTTCATGGTTTTTATTGCTTGGGAAATATAATTAAACTCAAATAACAAAATATTTATATATAGACAGTGGCGGATTTTTGCACAGGCGATGTAAGCTGATGCCTCTTAACTTGAAACCTGGGGGGGGGGGGCTCAAAATCTTTATCGTAATGCTAAAACGGCAGTATTTTTTTAACATAGTAGGCTTGCACACATTTTCCCCCCTTCTTTACTGAGGAAAAAATATATATAAAGAAAATCGACGAAAATGAAAAATTATTAAATGAAAGTTGTTAGAGTGAAGAAGTTATTAGAGTTTAGTTATTAAATGAAGGCTATTAGAGTTTTAGAGATATCAATTAAAAAACTGTTTTAGAACTCAGTCGCATGATAGTTCAACTATTGGTGCTGGTGAGAAGAGAGCATTGATTGTGATGACAGATAAATGACGCCTGCGTCTTCTAGCTTCCTTCACTTCAGATCTTTTTTGACGCTCCAAGGAACACAAACGGACAACAGCCCATAGGCTCGAAACTGCTGAACTAGAGAAATTTCTGCATCACTTCTTTAATTTGATATAAGTTTTATTTCGCAGTAATTCGGATTAAAAATGTTAATTCAGTCTTAATAAAAACATTATGTATATTTTAACGAACGTTCTAAACCATACATTTAACATAACCCCGTATGGTTAAAAATACTTTAATCAATCCGCTTTATAAAATGGAATCCTTTTGCTGGACGACGCAGGCACGTGACTAACTGTCCAAGCCCTTACATATTTAAATCTATGTTTTACACTATAACTGTATGGCACCACATCCATTTTTCTCCCATAAAAAGTTTGATACATTTCAAAGTGAAACTGATGAGATTATTTGATGTGTATCGTGTTAGAATGGCTTGATCCTATGGGCCGTAAAGCATCAAACCTACTTCATAAATACGAAAAAATCATCAAACCGCATCATTTATGTGCATACTTTAATAAGTAAATTTATGTGATTGCATAAGGAATATTTTACTAAATTTTATACTCTAATAACTTTCTATTTACATTGTGTTTGTGGAAATCCATTTCTTTTCACATATTGATAAGATACAAACAGTGTCTCCACATTCTTCTTATTTTTCATATTAGCTCTTTTCGGGCCGCTTTGGAAAACGGAAACAGAATCGCTGGCGAATATTACCTGTGAGAGCATCTGTAATTATATATTAAGAGGAAGTGGAACTCGACAATAAGTTTATTTGCTATATTAGTTATAATGAAGTCAAAGAAAACAGGGAAGTGGAAAATATCTTAGCAGCCATTAAATTAATTTTACATTTCCATCTGAAAGTTTGAAACACATCTAATAGTTTGGTGAAAATAATAGAAAGAATTCATGCCTAGAGTTTCAATGGGCACTATTTTATGCAATCACTCATTAGCACAAGATATTATACGGTATTTATACGATAGTTCAATATTCTGAATGTAAGGTAATATCGAGAAATAGATCATGATAATGTTTCCCGGCATTTTGGTGCTAACAGGGTTTAAGAACAAGAGATAATCACTGGAGCAAGTAAACATAATTGAACTGTAAGAAAAATAATTTCTTTATTTATTTCTTCGAATCCATTCAACACTAATGAGCATACCACTCATAGACAGCTCCATTAACCTCAAAAAAATGTTATTCACAATAAATACTATCTTTAATTTAGCTTTATATACATATTTCAAATTAAAATTGGATTCTTAAATTATAGGCCGCCGCCGACAAATTAAAAAAGAAAAAGAATGTTAGAGAACGAGGGTTAATATCTACGTTTCTGTTACTGCTTAAATTTAAGTAAAACAAAGATTCTTCTTAGTATATTTATGGGTTCAATTCACGGTGAGATCATGATCATTAACATGATCACTAATATTTTCTCGTAATTTTAAGCACCATTTTCTTTTATTTCACTAAGCTATCCCCTGGGAGGCACCTCGAAATGAGAATAAAATGCTTCCGACATGGTGATTGGATCTCGCCTCCCTGTAGGTCTCAGAAATAGATGGGGTCTGGATTATCCCATCAATAACTAAGCACACTTTCTTCGGGAAGGGTTGTACCGTGATTGTTATTAACTCTTAGGACTCAACCACAGTTCCCCTCAATGTTGCTGTTACTGTGATCCGGTCATTCAGTTTTTATTATCTACTAGCCGCCTTTGGCGACCAGTCGGTTCGCCAGTATTAAAGCTCGCTAAAATTTTTAAATAATATTTTATGTAGTTGTGTCTCATAACAGGTTTTTCACCAAAATATTTTTAAACGAAACAAATTTTGATAGTCTTATCATTCATTTATAGTATTATTTTCTTCTGATGTTCTGTTCATTGTACTAACCATCTTTCTCTTTCTATCCGTGCAATGATTGTCCAGGAATTGCTATTTTACTTAAATGGTGGAGATGGAGAGAAAGGTCTAAAATTATACGTTTTTATAGAATAATAGAGATTCAAATTTTCATAAATGCAAACACACTAAACAAATAAAGACACAAATTGGTTTTCAAGAGAGACGAAAGTTTAATAACAGCTTGGAAAATGCCGCGCACAGGGGAAATAATGGTGAGAACCACACCCCTATTTTTTTTCCCCTGCAACCCTTTTTTTTTCTATCCTTTTTTTTTTCCTTTCTACAAACTTTTTTTTTCTTTTTTTCCCTTCCCTGCCCAAACTATATTTTAGGCAGGTATAGATTAAATATTCACACAGACTAAACACTAAGAAAATAAAAAGAATAATTTAATACATAACTCCTTTCAAGAATATAATAAACACATTAAGAGCTCTTAATGCCGTATTTATATATAAAAAAATTTTTTATCTTTAAGAACAACTACAAAAAAAAACTTTATATCAGAACACAATCAATAGCAACATTAAAAAATGAAAAACGAACAAAATGATATTCACGTCCGTTGAGGACAATGTTTTTAATCAGCTGCATAAAAGCAAGTATTTTCTTTCTTTTTTAAACTTCCCGCTATGTATAAATGTAAACCAACTGACTTCGCGTATTTTGTTTTCTCAACAAATCATTACTTCCTGTTATCTTACTCATTTGGTGTGGGGGAGGAAATGAAGATTTTTGGCGGGAAAGTAGTAAAAGTGTCGTTTTAACTATTTTCCTCGCAGTTTTTTTCATTTTTTCTCTCCATAAGAACCAGCCTCGTGTCTTAACGAAAATATTTTTTTAAAAAATTAGCCGCATCGGTCGAGCCGCTTTCTAGTTTTGCGCTTAGCAACGCATTTCGTGGTCCATTTTTATTAATATAGATAGATGTGCATTCGGGTGTGTTAAAAATTCAGTGATAGGACTTACTTCACTACGGTAGCGAAGCATATTTAATAAGATAAATCTATCTACGTTTCCATAATAAATTTCGTTTTTAATCGTCCATTTAGAACATGACCTCAATATAAAAAAATACAGATTATTATAAGAAAATTAGAGCTAAAAATGTAAAGTTTTGGCCATTAGGTCTTTCGCTTGTGCTCCATAGTTGGTGATTCACTAGATAACCGCGTTGCAGAAAAAGCTGAAGTCCCTTTACAGGCTATTGGCAAATTTTCTATTTCGTCTTCTGTATAACTTCTGTATTGTCACAATTTTGCAAATTATTGATACTGATTAATGAGTGTTAACTAAACAACAGTTTGCTCTTTTCATAGTCTTTCTCCATAAAAACTACACCTTATACCGAATTCGTTGATGTAGTGATGCATCAATAAAGCCCAAATCAAGCAGGTTCCGAGACTGCAGCATAGGACCTAATAATCTATCAACAAAAGCACTCGCTCAAAAACGCATTATTTTGTTTCTATATCTGTTTTTAGAAGCACGCTGTAGATTTTAAAAAAAAATACTAACAGCAACATCCGATCCAGGGATTTTACGTTTTTGGAACGCAACGCTTTATAAAGAAAACGAAATGTACAAACAGACTTGGATTTTTTTTTTTTTTTTTTTTTTTTACTTCACCTTGAACAGATTCCCAGGTAGCACAGCATTGTATTATATGATATTAAACAATAATGCGAATATTGATAAATATTGTCAATTCATGAGTCACTTGTCATGTCCTAAACAAACCGTTCTGCGCATCTTGGGATGTCTGCCGATAACGTTGATTCCAGTTAAATGTTACGCTAGCCGAATAATTATTAAAAACTTTTGATATATTTTTAAAATTTAATATTTTGAATTATTTTCACCAAACTTTTGTAGTAATGTGATTTTATTTTTATATTAAAATTTCAATTAGTATTTTCAATGCAATCATTGTTTTTCTCTAATTAATTAATATCGCTTTTTAATTTGTTTGCTACTCTTTTATTCTTTACTTTCCCATATACTTTTTTTGTCCAAAAGATATATTTTAACAAATGGCTATGGTGGTGTTTTTGAAAAATTATATATTTTCTTTCTTTTTAATTTAAATCACAGAGAAAAAGAACATATCCTTCTCTGTATGTTGAATTTTATGAATATAGTTTTTAAAAATAATTATTACTCTTAGATAAGTTAAGATTTTGAAGATTACCAATAAAATTATCTCTTAAGTAACGGTTTCTTATTAATATTGAGACTTTGATGTTTTCAATTTGCTCAGAAGAAAAAAACATGAAACTGAAATTTTTATATATTGAATAAATTTTTTTCAATTAAAAATTATGAAATATAAAAGATATAGATACCATTTTTTTTAAATCTTTGCAACCTATGAACCAGTTATTTCATTTCAACTTATAGAAATCATTAAAGGACAAACAAGCAATATTATGTCTTCATAATTTTTATTTACACATTACAGAAAAAAAAAACGAAAATAAAATACATCTGATAATTATTTGAAACATTATGATTCAATGGATGTTTCAATGTTCTTACCTATTAAAAAAACTCAAAAATGTTAATCGATATTTCTTTTTCTAGACACAAAGAATATATACATGGTATGGCAAGAATGCCAAAATAAATGATGAAATCAATTTTTTCAACAGAAACATCCTGGATACTGAACAAAACTATCTTTATCACCTATAAAAACATAATGTTGAGTCATATACTTTTAAATCAGAACATATCTGAAATGTATTTTTAAATTTTAAAGTTACATTGGTAAAAAATTGCGCTAAACGAATATAAAATAAAACATATACAGTGCAGTAAATTAATAAACAAGAATAAGATCATGATATATACAAATATAAAAGTAAGATAGGATATAAAGAGGAGTTGAAAGAATATGCTTTTATAGAATTTTATGATTCAAAATATAGGTTAAAGAAATAGAAAAAAATGAAACATTCATGTAGCAAGGAAGTTGGAAATAAAAAATATAAAACAAATATTGCTACAGAAGTTAATTTTCAATGAAAAGACCTACATTTTATAAAACAGAAATCACTGAAGTGCACAATAGTATAGTATGATATTATGATAACAATCAATTTCAATTTAAATAAAAAAAAGCTAATGACATGTCCTTCTAACTATAGAAACAGTTGCTTGACATAAATTTGACTTGAATCCATTACAAATGTATTTAGAAAACTAGTAATGAGGATCTCTGGTGCCATCCATTTTGGTCTTCAACTATTAGCTGTGATTACATAGAAATAACAGAATAATATGAATTACTCCTAGGTAAAGAAAGCTTTAAGGTTCATACTAAAAAAGTAAAACCTCAAAACACATTTTATTATAATGCCAAAAATTAAAAATCAAATACAAAAAAAATTATATGTTAGTTAATGGTCTTTGAAAGTTATATAAAATGCAAGTAATCTAAAATAATAAATTGTTATTATATAAGCATGTATAAAGGACAGGCCCTACAAAATATTTATACATTTTAATTCTTAAAATGGGTCTTTTTACTGTAACCTTATACGATAAAATTTGTAGTTATCAATTATTTCAGTGATATTGAACCGAGTACGGTCTTTAAAAAATTTATTTTCAATTTATAACCCCACATTTTTTTTAGCTCTCATTCAATATGAAAACTTTTATCTGCCATCACAAAATCATTCAATTCTAATGCATCCATCAGATAGTTTTTAATGAAAAATTCGTTGCCAGATATGCTATCACAATGTAATGATGAAATGAAGTTGACAGCTCCTGAAAGCATTATGACTATCATATCTTTTAAAATATTTGCTTCCTTATAAAAAATGGAAGTCATTTGCTGTTCTTTTGGATTGGTAGGTTTCTATATAGAAAATTGAGTGCAGTCAATAATGAATCTAGAGTCTTTATTTTCAAAAATCAACTGGATATTTAATTTTTTTAATTAAATGTGTGTTTCAACACATTTAATATTTGAAGATCCGCTTAAAATTAAAAGAATAATATATATAGAGAAAAAACTTTCTTTAGTGAAATTTGTCAATGCCCTCATTTTAATATTATTAACAATATTCTCAGGAATGAATCTTTTTCACAGAATCCTGAAGTTCTTAAAACTCATTTTGCAAATTGTGGATTATTTTGGAAAAAGTAGCATTAAAGTATATAGCATTCAATTTAACAAATTCAGAACACTTTTGACACAATACGTCAATTATAAATGCTGGTAACAGTCAATTTGAAAATTGGATTTTTAATAGCTGGAAAAGATTAATTTATTTAATAAATCTTAAAGAAATTTATTCACTTCCATCCAAGTTAGCATTATAGCCGTTATTAATTTTAAGTTAAGAGAGATATTTTTTACAACAGAAGTTTGTTTACTTACATCAATTAAATTTAGATAAGATTTCGTTGGAGAAAAGTAATGTAATATTCATTTAAACACTTCAAAACCTTCTAAGCATATTCAAAATTATCAGAAAATTTCATCAAATGTCAATAAAGGAAATTAGAAATGCACTGACAATTTCGTTTAATTGCCCCCCATTTGTTTATGACGACAAATTGCGTACCGAGTTCTTTTCCTTCGAGAGGGTTTTCTAAAAAAATTACATTAAGAGTTTCCAGTTTCAATTTTTTTATTTATTTTGTAAATGAAAACAAACTAAATGAACTCATAATAAGCAGTGCATACCACCGACTTCGAAAAAGGCTTACAACTATCTATTCCAAAGTTAACAACCCAAGTCAGGATTGTTGAAAGGAAACTAAAAAATGCATTTTATCATGATAATATCTCTTATATTTCGCATTGAAGCATCCAGCAGCGCATCAGTATTTCATCTTTTAACATTAACAAGAGGAATGAAAACGACTCAAAATTGTAACTTCAAAAGTAAACAAAAAATCCGTTTCATACTTGGCGGAGGGGGGTAATGACAGACTCATCAAGGAAAGTGTGACGGATGAAGATTTAAATGCCCTGCGCAAAAGTCACATGTCGGGCTTTTTACGTCATATGAATTGGCACCCATATTAGTGTGCTACTAGGGTTTCGAAGAAGGTCTCACAAAGTGTTAAAGTTCTCAGCATGTTTCAGTTTCACATGTGCGATAAAAAGAAATTGATAGAGAGGGAGAATTTAGATTTTGCAAGTATCTATCTAATTTGCAAGTATCAGGTAGAAATATAATTAATTTCTACCTGAAGTTTTCTGTTGAAACTATAATATGAGTGCGCTTTTTATTTTTCATTTGGTCTGAACTTAAAAAACAATTATTATTTGTCTAATCTACATACAATTAACGTTTTATGAATTTATGATCAATTTTATTTATATTAATTTGACGCTGGCACCTGTGTTTACCTGAAATTCGCAAGCACAATTCAATAATAGAACATTAAAAAGTCACATGATTTTCAGTCAACAAACCAATGAAAAGGCTTTATTTATTTAGAAATAGCCTTCTAGTACGAAATGTATTTAATATTAAAATAAAGAGCTAGAAAATATAGATAAACTAAATGAGAGAAGATAAAAATCATCAAATGTTTCCTATAAAATTTTAAATATTTTCATAACAATTTTTTTAGTTTATTTTAACACAACGTTAGTGTTGTTGCAAAGCCAACAAAATGACCATACGATTTTTTTTACGAAACAAGCAGAAATTATCGCAACCACCAGAAGGGACGGAACGACTTTGCAAGACAGAGTAGTCGCAGTCAAGTCAAAACAAACAGTAAAAATCAAATCTCTTTTCTAAATAATGAAAGCTGTAAATCCCGAGGCATTATTTAGAAAAGATAATTCCTCTTTTGCTTAAATATCAGCTCCTTCACGAATTGGTGTTGGAGAAAAAAATCAGTAAAATACTTATTATTTTTTTTTTCTAAAATTCTCGATTATATTTTAATTTATAGCGGAATCCCCGCATTATAAACGCAATGGATCTTCTGTGGAAAGTAAGCTCAAAAGCGAAAGAGATGTTATCTCAAAAAGATGAAGCCTCTGAAAATCCAGAGGAAAATAAAGGGGAATCATCTGTAAATTTTGCTGCTGGACTTGGAAATGAAAAGCCTGTTTCATCTCTGAGTCTTGAAACACAGCAAGGAAACTCAGACAGAGATGCATCTTCTGAGAGTGAAGGGGTTGATTCTGAGCATAGTGCTGCAACTCCTATGTCTAAAGAATCAGATCGTACTTTTGAAGGCAATGAGGATCCTGAGCGTAGTAGTGGTATAAAAATGGGCATATCAGCTGGAGATATTAAGGACGTTTCTCACAAAGCAGTAGAATCGGCCAAGACATTTGGCAGTGAGTGTTTTTTTTAATGTATAAATTAAATATGTTTGTGTTTTTGATCTGTTAGTAAATTCTATAAATATGGCCCTGCATAATTTCTGATTACCAGCTAATTTGGTTTTCTTTTTAAACTTTTTTTTTCTCTTACATTTTTCTTTGATCCAGTTTACAAGCGTTATGTTCTTAGAATTTTATGTAGGAATTAATTTCAGTGTACTAAAATATATCATTCATCTTATTTTAATTTTGTGAAATTTTTATACCAATTTTTTAATTTTCACTTTAAATACTTTATTCTTTTGTATATTTACATTAAAGATCTTTGTTTACTACTGATAATTTCATTTTAAATATATGTTGTAATTTATTTTTTTTACTGGATAAAAAGGTATTTAAAGATTTCTGATTATTGTATATTCTACCATCTGGACAGAAGTTTACTTCCAATATGGTACTGCAGTCGGACATTTCAAAAATCTTGGTTTAAATTGTGTAATTTCTTTTACTGTCATTTAAAACTTGCTGTGATTGTTTCTTATTATTAATGGCAGATTTTCTAATTGCCAGCATCTGTAACTTAATGTTACTTCAAATCAACTGTCCAAATTCAATTGCTTAGCTAAGACTTTTCTCAGTAATACTAGAAATCTTGCGATTTTGACACTTTATATGGGTGTACTTTAATTATAAAGGTCCATTTTTTGGAGTTGTAAGCACTATATTAAATTATAATTATTGTTTTTTAAAACATAATTTTCTTTTTCTTCTTCTTAATTTTATTGAGTATCTGCTATTATTTATTTCAAATAAATTTGATATTTAGTAAGAATGAAAAAAATGATCACACAGTAGATATTTAATAAATTCTAAATTTGCTACAATTCAGATGGCGTATTAACTTTTAGCTATTTTATTTTTATTGTGAACTTAATATCTAGCTTTCTCTCTCTCATTCTGTGTGCATATTTCTAGCAGATGTATGACTGAAAAGAAGGAACTTTTGGAAATAAATTTCATTTATTTGACCTCGAGAGGCATATTTTATACATAAGAAAGAGGGATGATAAAGGGATGCATTATGTATTGGCTTGCATCACGTCAGAGCAAATTGAGAGAAGTTTTCCTCTTGACGATTTTATGAAGTTATTCTTTTAGATATTTTTTTGACATGTGTAGATATTGAAAATTGAATTTGGGTACCTTTAAAAGGAATGAGTAATATTAAGAATTTTTATCCTTTTGCTGTAAACGCAAATGATGGAAAATGCACAAGTCTTCCAACTTTTAGAGCACATGCTAGAAATAATCATTTTTAAAAAGTGGTGTTTAAATCAGGAAAGAGAAAATTTTAAAATAATGTGGGCTGCTTTAAGATAAAAGTCAGGAAAGCAGAAAAAATATATATTACATTAAAAAATATAATTACATATACACATATATAATATTAAATTCACCATTTCATTTGGTTCATGTGCAAATTAGTCTCAAAATTAAATGAATATAGTCAGAACAATAATTTTTAAGAATTTCGTATATATGTATTAGATTCTTTTAAATGAAACATGAATTTTCTGAGCACCTATTTATTTTTATGTATAATTTAAAACTTTGATAAATTAGCTTTTATACTGCATATACTAAACTTTTATATATTTAATAAATCAGTGAAACCTTAAAAATATTTATGGAATTTTTGAACTGAAATTGAAAAAAAAAGGGGGTGGGACTGTTTAACCATAAGAGTGTTAAAACAAATTCAGTTAAAAATATAACAAAAAAATTATTTGAAGATTATATAAATTCATTTGGAAATGAGGATTAATCTTGATAAGCAATTTATGCTCTTACGTAGTACATTCATATTAACCCATTAGCCATCCTGTTCTGTTCACATTTATCATACAAATGTAAAGTTCAAATCAATGCTACTCCAGCATTCAGTAACGACTTCAGGATCTTAAGTTTTCCCTCTTTTCAGAAAAATATTTTATCCTGAGATCAGTAAAAATTCTTTTAGGAGAATAAACTTGAATTAGTCCAAAAATAGTTCAATAAATATCTAAATATAAAGTTTATACACCTAAAATTTTAAAAAATGTATCAGTATTTTTAAAATTTTTACCTCCTTTATATTGTTTATTTAAATAAAAATGTATTGCATTGAGTTCCCCCAGATGTTTTATATTTTTTCACTTTTTTTTTTTTTTTATCATTTTCAATGGTTATAACCTGAAACTCGAATGTATATTACTCAATTATTAGTTGAAGATGCATCATTTTATCTTTTATCCGGTAATCTTTTCACTATATTATGCAATTTTCCATTTCTGGGAAGGTTTTGTACTAACTGGAGTTTTTTTTTTCACGATTCTTTTAGAAACAGCTTTCTTTTGGTCAATTTGTTTTCTATTCATTTGATATTTTCTGATGTTCAGAGTATAAATGTGTTGCATGCAAAACTACAAGAAGAATTGTTATAAAACGTTTTCAAAATTTGATCAAGAGTATAATAATATCCAAGAGTTATGTATCCATAACTCCTTTATCAGTGTTATAATCTAATATCAGATATGCGGTTTTGTATGCTCTGTTGCTAATTGATTTATCAAGATGCATTTTGTTAAAAAAAATGACATTCTTGTACTTTTTGGGGATACAATACTCTGCAGTTATTTCATTTGTAAGCCAAAAACTTGAACTATACATCTTTATTTCTCATTTGATCTGGATGTTGTTTTAGAAAAGGTTCTCAGTTTGCAGAAAATGTAGATATTGTATCCTTTAAGTTTGTATGTTAATTTTATTACAGCTGGCATTATTATATATATATATATTCTTCTGTGTATTGCCCTGGTTTTTGTTTCTTTAAAATTAAAGACCTTTCAAAATGATGAAATTTCACTACCATTTACATATACAGTCGCTCAAAAAATTGAGAGTACACCTTACTTTTACTTGATAAATTGGACTTTCAATATAAATAACATATTAACTAGAAGTTCAAACATATTTTTATTTTTACACAGAACAAATGAAGTAAAAATAAAGAAAAATCAGCACAAACTCTTTAAACTGAAAAATATCAGAAGCATTTTAAATAAACATTAGCAGATTTTTGCCTCAAAAAATTGAGAGTACACCAACAAAATTTTTATAATATTGTGCAAAGAAAGAAAGTGAAAATATTTAATGGCATGTCTTTTGGCTTTTAGACATCGTGGTGCTGAATCGACCAATTTTTGGTGGTATTTGAAGATATTTTACGCATTCTTCTTGCAACAATTGTTTTAAATAGGATTTGTTTCTAATCTTATGTTTTTGAAATTCTATTTTGAATGTGGCTCACAGATATCCAATGGCATTGATATCAGGTTACTGTGCTAATGTGTCTAAAAGCTGTTCTCAATGAAAAAACACTATTATTTTAGCATTACGTGCATTCTCTTTGGGGTAATTGTCCTTCTAGAAAATGAAATTTTTAACTAAAACCAAATTTTTATCACTTTCCTTTGTATTTCTACAAATTATATTTAAGTAAGCCATATGATTCATAATGCAATCAATAGAAAATAAATTTCCTATCTCTGATGAAGCCATACCACCCTAAATCATGATAAAGTCACTTCGATTTTTAGCTGTAAAACATACATTTTTTAAATTCAAAGCAGTATTAAGCTTTCTCCTTACATTGTAATAGCTGCCACTGCCAGAAATGTTGAATTTTCTTTCATCATTAAGTATAACTTTCTTACAAAAGTTATTAGTCTTTAACTGATGAGTTTTTGAAAATACCAAACTCTTTTTTTTCTGAATCTGCAATCTGATGAACGGTTTCTCTCTAACAATTTGACTTTTATATCCAACTTGTCTAACGACATTTTGCACAGTTTCAGCACTTACATTTCTGACTATGATTTAAGAAATTTCTACTGCAAGATGGATTAACCAAATGGTCATAGCAATATGAAGAAAAGTGCAAAAAATTTGGTTTTAGTTGGAAATTTCATTTTTAGCAGGACAATGACCCCAAAAAGAATGCACGTGAAGCTAAAATAATGGGGTTTCTCATTGCAAACAGTGTTTAGACATAGTACCCTGAATATCTGTGCCATTGAATACCTGTGGGTCACATTCAAAATAGTGGTTCAAAAACACAAAATTAGAAACAAATCCTATTTAAAATAATTGCTGTGAAAGGAATACATAAATTATCTTCAAATTCCACCAAAAATTGGTCAAATCAGCACCACAGCATCTAAAAGTTCTTATAAAAGCCAAAAGACATGCAATTAAATATTTACACTTTCTTTCTTTGCACGATGTTGTAAAAATTTCATTGGTGTACTCTCAATTTTTTGAGGCAAAACTCTGGTAATGTTTATTTAAAGTACTTCTGATATTTTTCAGTTTAAAGGTTTTTCATTAATTTTTCTTTATTTTTACTTTAAATTAAACTATTTGTTATGTATAAAAATAGAAATGTGTTTGGACATCTAGTTAATGTGTTATTTGTATTGAAAGTCAGACTTATCCAGTAAAAGTAAGTTGTACTCTCAATTTTTTGAACAACTGTATATAATTTTAATTCCATAGTTAGATAGTTTATTTCACATATACTTTATGTCAGCCACGAAAAGAATCAACTGTTCATCTATTGTAATATTTTTATATTCTTAAAAAGCTGTTTGCTTATTAATTAGCCATTTTTGCTAAATTTTTGGAACAAAAGAGTATTTATCTGCATGAATTTTTTAATTGGCAAATTGATTTGTTTATAAAACAATTGCTTTACAGGGATTTAAATTTGTTCTTTCTTATTCAATAAGATTTTAGTACAATTAAGAGAGAGCAGTACAATGTAATATTAACCCAAATGATACATCAACACATTTTGAAAACATTATATATATATATATATATATATATATATATATATATATATATATAT
>JAOUZG010006274.1:190337-228063 GCA_026289955.1 Argiope argentata
GGTCAACTGTAACCCATTGGCAGAATTTTCAGCAAAGGATTCTTCCATAATTTACATACCTCAGTTTCATCTGAGCAGTAAGCACATTTTCCCCTTGTTGCAATCAGTAGATTAATGAATTACAAAGCATTTTTGCAAGGCATTGCTTGTAATTTTGCATTTTGCTATTTGTTACAGTATTCAATTTAGTATTTTCTATCATTTGTTTCATGTTTTGGCTAGTAGTGCATACACAGAGTTAGTGCCACTTGGATCAGTTAACACACTATGTTTAGGTCTCAATTCATAAAGAAACCAATTTAAATACAGTAATTTCCTTAATACATTTATCATGCATTTTTGAGCCATCAAATATTTGGAGATACAATTTTATGCATCTATGTTTGGCATTTCTCACATATTTTTTGTTATTGCTGTTTCTAACTGAAATGATATGTTTCCTTTAAGGAATTTACAGCACTGAATTCTCATTGTATTAGCTTCCATATCTGATCAAAACATACACACTTAGTATTAAACTATCAATCATTTGTTAAAAAATTAATCATTAAGATTAAATGTGAATTCAAAATTCTTACATTCTCATAAACGATTTTAAGTCATTAAAAAATTTCCAATAACCTTTTTCACCCAATAAAACTCTCAAATAATAACAGTATTAATTTTGAATTATAAGAAATCTTAAAATAATAACTTATTGCAAACAACCAAATTAGATTATATCCTCCCAGAAAGGACTTAACTCACTGAACTTGTTACCAGTTGAAACATACTGATATCTCTAACATAAAAGTATCTCTAACATTAATCAATTTTTCTTTTTTTTTTCAGCACTCCACTAAAATGTTTTATTTATTATTTAAATTCAATTAAAATCATTTTAGGAAAAATACATCCTGTTTTCATATTTTTTAACAGTGAAACCTTTATCATCCAAAAATTTTATTTTTCTCTGTGTTTTATGATAATTTAAATTATTTATGGAATTAATTTAAAAAATTTTTAAATATGTACTGTATAAAAATTGGAATTTCAACTTTTAAATTAAATGTTGAGAAATTTGATCTTATCCGAATGTATATAGTTGTTAGTTATGACATTAAATGATTCTCTTTTGTCTATACATTTCCTTAAATCATCCAAACTGACTCCATAGTTAAAAACGGCACAACATCTTTATTCGAAAAAATTATAAAATCAAACAATCAAAACTGTTGCCATACAAATAAAACTAAATACAGAAGTTAAAACTAATTAAGTGGCTTAACAGTAGCGGTAGCTGCACTTGACATACTCCCACCTTTTGATAACAGGAATTTTATCAAAACAAATATTCAATTAAATCAGAATTTACACTAAGTTCCTTTTAATGTTCAAAGTCTTTAAATCTAGAAGGCAACTTTATTGCACGACCACTTCTAGAAACTCTCTCTTCTAATATCTCTTGAACATTTCCAGAGGTAGTTCCTTGTTTAGCGGCCACGTTTTCTGGGCTTTCTTTAGATTGTATTTCTAGGGGGTACAAGCGCTGGACCGGTCGCAGAAATTCTCCATTCGAAGTTTTTACTTTAACTAGTCGGATATTATCGTCTTTACCGGAATATAACTTGACTATTCGTCCCAAAGGCCAAAATGTTCGCTTCTTTTCTTCATTTTCGATTAAAACAATGTCCCCAACTTTCAATTCATAGGATGACCTCTCATTCGTGCGTTTGAGCAGGAGATTACTAAGATATTCTGCCCTAAATCGTTTTCTCAACTCATCCCGAAGCTTTTGCTGATATCGTAATCTTTTTGTTAAGTTTATCTTGTCAATATGGTCTAGATCTGGAACGCCAACTTCCGTCATTTCTTGTAGAAACATTGCAGGAGTAATTGGCTTGAGCTCATCTGGATTTTCCGATACATAAGTTAACGGTCTCGAGTTTATTATAGCTTCAGATTCACAAAGCAAACTGAGAGTTTCTTCATAGGTTAGGGATGCATTCTTCAAAACTCTTCTTAACGTTTTCTTAACACTTTGGATTAAACGTTCCCAGAAACCTCCCCACCAGCAAGCTGAGGGAGGATTGAACTTCCACCTAATTCTTTTATTAGATGCTTCATTCTCGATCATTTTCCAATCTATAGCATTAAAAAGATTGTTAGCTCCAGTGAAGTTCGAACCATTATCACTATAAATTATGTGAGGACGTCCACGCCTTGCAATGAATCTTCGTAAACTCAATAGAAAGCAATTCGTTGACAAAGAAGTTAGCAGTTCTAGGTGTATGGCTCTGAATACAGAACATGTATACAAAACAAACCAAGCCTTCGTTCCACCTTTCAGAATAAGAGGGCCTGCTAAGTCTACTCCTACGACTTCAAAAATCGATGCATCTCTTAATCTGTCTTCTGGTAGTGGCACAGAAACTGTTTTCATTGCTTTCGCGCTGTGTCTTTTGCAAATCACACATTTAGAAATAACTGATCTTATTGTTTTCCTACCATTTATAATCCAATACTGCTCTCGAAGATTGGTTAAAAGCGCATTAAGTCCAGCATGATGTAAAATCAAATGATATTCTAAGATTAGTAATTTAACTAATTTGTGTTTGCTTGGCAATAAAATTGGATATTTAAAATTCTCTAGATCTTTCCTCTCTGTCAATTTTGTTTTTACTCGAAGTAAACCATGACTATCTCTAAAACTACACAGATACTTTAATTCTTTTAAACAGTCATCATGGAAACATTCATTTTGAACTACTTTTATAATTATTTTTTCAGCTTCATCTAATTCTTGGGCTCCCAATTCACCACTTTGACGCTCTGGTTTTGTTTTACGTGCATTGTTGTAAAACCTCAACATCCAACAAACCATTCTTAATATTTTGCGATAAGTGGAGAAATAAGCTAAAAGTTCTTCTGAAGCAACACTCTTTTCTAATAAAATCGTTGTGACATAATTCTTTTCTTCGAATGCTTCTTCAGTCAACACATTTTCTGACTTTGGCCAATCTCGTTCATTCTCCTTTAACCATAATGGTCCCTCCCACCAACGAGATTCAACTAATTGTTTGGCATTACAACCTCTAGATGGCAAGTCAGCCGGATTCTTTATTCCTGGTACATGTTTCCAGTCATTATAATTTGTAAGACTTCGTATCTCTTTAACTCGATTTTTTACAAACACTGTCCATGAATCGTCATGTTTTATCCAATATAATGCCGAAGACGAGTCTGTCCAATAATATTCCTTAATGTTTCGGAAATTTAATGCCCTTTTTACTAGGTCAGAAAGACGTGCGCCTATTGTACATGCCATTAATTCCAACCTAGGAATTGACATCCTTTTTAGTGGTGCGATTCTTGATTTAGCAAGCACAAGTTGCACTGAAATTTGATTCTCACTTTCACTCCTCAAGAAAATAGCTGTCGCATAAGACAATTTAGATGCATCACAGAACGTATGGAGGCTAATAGATACGCAGTTATCTATGGACATATAGCGTGGAATTTCTACTAATTTCAAAAGAGGAAGATCATTAAACCACTTCAAAAATTTCTTTGTTACCTCTTTTGGCAGTTCATCATCCCAACTGAGTTTTGATTTCCAACTTTCCTGAAGAAGTAATTTGGGATACAATGTTACGGGACAACTGAAACCAATTGGATCGAAAACCTGTTGTGCAATTGAAAGTAACTTCCTTCTAGTAAATGGTTCAGTTATCTCAATTCTTAAATCAACTGCACAAGATAAAGTATCAGTTCCACGATGCCACAACAGTCCTAAGACTTCAGAAATTTCCGATTCCGAAATTGAACTTTCGAAGTCGGTGTATTTCCAACCTCTCAATTCAAATTTTGCTTTTGCCATTAACTGCGTAGATAATTCTATGAAATGTCGGGTTTCACTTTCTGTGTCCAATGAAGTGACGCAATTATCGACATAAAACGATTTCAATAATTTTTCTGCAATTTCTTTATGTTCTAAATTTACACTCTCTAGATGATATTGAATAACAGCTCCAAGAATGAACGGACTGCAGGTTACTCCGAAAACCACTCTGCGATGTCTAAAAACTTGAATTTCTTTCTTTTCATTATCCTTCCACCACAGAAATCGGAGATAATCCCTATCCTCTTCAGCAATGCTTATTTGTAAGAAAGCTTTTTTAATATCAGATATAATTCCAATTCTTTTTTCTCTAAATCTTACTAAAATTGATGGTATTAACTCTAAGGTGTTAGGTCCTTTTTCTAAACAATCATTGAGTGAAGGAAATCCTTTTCTTTTATTTGATGCGTCGAAAACTGGTCTGACTTTAGTTGTTGAATTTTCCTTGAAAACTCCTCTATGTGGCAAGTAGCAACCAGATTTAGATAGTTCTTCAGGTGGTACTTTTTCTATTATTTGCTCTTCTAACCACTCCTGGAACACCATATCATAAGCATCGTATTTTCCTTCCAATTTTAACTTTGATGTAGCTCTTTCTAATCTTCTTTCGGCTATATCTCTATATTCAGGAATATTCTTGCCTTGTATCCATGGCAATTTCACTTCATATCTTCCTTCGTCATCTTTTCTCAAATTTTTCCTAAAATGATTATTCACTGCATTATCAATTTCACTTCTAGATTGCTGTTCAAAGGGATCTCTAATACCAATTATCTCCATTTCCCAAAGGTTTTTAATATCTTGAGTATGAATTAAAAGGGAGGTAACTACAGCAGCAATAGAATTTTCATCTTCATTGGTTTGCAGTTTTCCCATTAAAACCCACCCGAGAAAAGTCTCAATAGCAAAAATGCCTGATCCTAGTTTATGCATTTTTCCAGTATAGATATTTCCAGCAAAGTCAGAACCTATCAAAAGATCAATCTTAGAGTTCACACAATTAACATCTGTGATATGAATACCCTTTTCAGCCAATTCTGATAACCAAGGCCCTTTCGGTACACTGGGTATAGATCCACAAATTGTAGGCTGATCTAAAACAGGAATTTTACAGTTATAACCAGTATATAGATTCTCAACATTGATGTTATAACATTTATGATTCATATCAGATGACCTGCCTCCAAATACTACATGGGTTAATTTTTTACTAGCTTCAGATTTTATTCCTAAAGCTTCTGCTGTTGATTTTAAAATATAGGAATGCTCAGATCCAGTATCGATCAGCGTTCGTAAATGAAGTTTCTTTCCTTAGTGTTGAACGGAAACCACTAGAGTTTGAAGCAAAACTCTTCCTGTTGTACAAATGGATGCAAGGGTGTTACTTTCATCATTTTCTTGTTTACACTCGACAGTAACTTTTGATTTCTGTTTAAATTCTGGACAACAAATAATGTGATGCTTCCTTCCACAAAAAACACACTGAATTTTACTTTTACAATTTTTAGCTCTATGGTTCGATTTTAAACATGAAAAACAACAATTTTTTTCTTTCAAAATTTTCATTTTTTCTTCATGGCTTAAATTCTGTGCTTTAAAACAATCTTTACTTTGATGTGATTTTCCACAGAATATACAGCTTATCAATTTATTAATATTTGTTTCTTGTGTTCCCGAAAATAAGTTGCTCGCAGTTGGAATGATATTATCTTCCCGATCCTTTTGAATTTTTCTATAGGTATCACTTTGTTTAATACCTGTCTTTGCAAGAGTGATTCTTTCTTCACCCTCTACCTCAGCCCGAAGAAAGTTTAATAGCTGAGTTAATCTTGCACTATAAGATTTATTTTCTTCACTTACAGAAGAATTTCTTAACCAAACTCTCAAAATATCCTCTGGAATACACGATTCCACTAGGGGAAAAAGCATAGCAGCATATTTGTCAGACGTCATGCCGATAGACTCCAAAGATCTTAGATGCGACTCCAATTTATCGTATAATTGAATGATATTTAATTTAGATTTAGTCGCATTTTTCACCACTAAAGTTAAAAGTTCACGCACATAATATTCAACTAATAGCTCCTCACGTCCAAATCTTGTTTTGAGGCTTTCAATTGCTTTTATATAATTTTCTGCCGTTGGAGGATAGCTATCAATAATTTCTTTTGCTCTTGTTCCTGGCAACATACATTGTATAAGGTATTGAAACTTATCCTCTAATTCCATTAGTTTATCCTCATGTATTCGTTTAAACTGACTCCAGAAACATAACCAGTCTTTAACTTCTCCACCAAACTTCATTAACTCAATTTTTGGAAGTTTCAGTCTCGATTTCTCACTACACAAAATATTTACATTTGGTTGTAATTTACTTTCAATGAAGGAATTGGCACAAACTAGAGCTTCATCAAATTTCATTTTATATTCCTCCACAGCTTCAAATTCATCTGAATAACTTTTTCCGTTATCATCTACACTTAAAGAAAGTTCTAATATTTCATTATCAATAGTTATTAAATCAGCGCTTATCCTTTCTAAAGATGCTAATTTAATCTTAATATCATTTATTTTCGTATTTTCATCATCAATCATAGACATTAAACTTTTATATGTCTTAGTAAATGATGCTCTTAGCGGAGCTCGTTTCTTAGCAAGATGATCCATTATGAAACCGAAACCGAAACTCAGAATTCAATCAAATATTATTGAGATTAAGTACTGACCTTTTTCTCTTAATCACGTTCGGAGGTCACCAAATGTTAGTTATGACATTAAATGATTCTCATTTTGTCTATACATTTCCTTAAATCATCCAAACTGACTCCATAGTTAAAAACGGCACAACATCTTTATTCGAAAAAATTATAAAATCAAACAATCAAAACTGTTGCCATACAAATAAAACTAAATACAGAAGTTAAAACTAATTAAGTGGCTTAACAGTAGCGGTAGCTGCACTTGACAATAGTGTTGCTTATCATAGGTTGTTGCAAAATGTTGTAAAACAGCACCTGCCCCAAGCTTCTAACAAAAATTAGAAAGTTTTTACAGTTATTTTTAAAAATTGTTGTTCTAAGGCTAACACTTATAAAGTTCTAATGTTAACATTAAAAAATGTTATTTTTAGCATCATTTATGAAAACTTGAGTGCTCTATTAAATGATAGAATAATATACTTATTGTGTTTTGCAAATTTATGAAAAATTCCTATTTTAAGTATTTGGAAGATAATATGATTGTTAATAATACATTTAATATTTTTTAACCTATTAAAATGATAATTACTAAATTAAAAAATGTTTATTTATTTATTCTTTGCTTCTGTCTTTTAAAGAGTATATTAGGAGATTTCAACAAAGAACAAGAGGCTTTTGTTACAAGTAAAAATGCTGATTCTAAAGATGAGGCTCCTCCACCCTGGACTGGTACAGAAGATGAAGAAAATGTGAAGCAACAAATTTTATCTTTATCAGCTGTTAGTATATATATTTTATTTTTTTACTGTCAATTTCTATGATTTCAAAAATATTTATTGTTTGATTTCTTCCCTATTTTTTTCTCACTGTTATGCATATATTTTCTAGCCATATTAAATTATTTTAACATTTTTCTTATATATTTTGCAGTGAATAATTCTTTAACCCTTTTGTTTTGCCATAGTGTTTTGTATTTAAAAACACAGTTTTGGAATTCAATATCAGTCACAGAAAAAATTATTATTATTATTTGAGAGAAACAATTTCCTTTAAATATTTAAATTTTGTGGATTAGTTTTACATGATTTGGCGTGAATATATATTTCACAAATTTTTCAGAGTTATCCTGCAGTACTGTAATTTAGCTTTCACAGATTTTATAAAGTTTCATAAGTTTGAATTAGCATTTTAAATCCTTTTTTTTCCGTTTAACTTGTATTTATAAGAGAGAAATTTAACTGGAGCCAAAAATCATTTACGTAGTGGATAAAAAAAGTAATGCATAAATAAATCATTAAAGTAAAACAAACATTTATTGAAAAGTTGACTTTTATTTCAAGAAGAGTGCAAATAAGGTTCTTACCATGATACAAGCTATACTTTTTCCTTGATGCTAAATTTCTCATCCCAGTGGAATCTTAACTACTTCAAATGCCAATTTTCAATTGTTTTTAGTTGAACAGATAAATGCCTTATTTCAGCCATTTAAACCTCTCTGAATTTTATCATCCAATCAACATTACTTTGGATTTGCATAATACACATTTCCATTGTATAAAGAAATGCATATAAATGAAGAAAAGTTTTCATCTAAAGATTTAAAACTTCTAAGCATTCTACAGATTTTCCTGTTTACTTTCATTGCACTGTAAAACTGCAATGGTATTTTAGGGTTGAGATGACTTCCAGCCCTTTTGAATTTTCATGGCATAGAATTGTTGTAACCTAGTTTAACATTCCTTAATCAAATGGAATTTTGTGAAAGGTTTTTTTTTTTTTTTCATTTTGAAATTAATTCAAACAAAGCATACTTTAACCATTGTTTCAAATTCATTCAATAATGCAAAAAATAGAAATTGATCATAATACTATTTCTATTATTTTGTTTCATCAATCTTTCACAATTGCCCTATCAGGAGTTATGCTGCTCATAGATATCTTTTTGATTTCTGTTTTTTAAAAGCATTTTTACAAATTAAACTGACAATTGATTTTGATTTTGCAATAAATAATGGGAAAATTGTGTAGGCTTAAATAACTTGCTTTTCAAGTAACAACTTTTTATTACAACATTTACATTACAGAATAAAATGTGGACTTCTTAGTTGTAAAAACAAAATAAAAGGAACATGCAGACAAAAGAGAAAAACATTGATTCATTTGCTCTTTCCATCTGCAGTCATGTGTATGTCATTTTTTAAAAATAAGTTTAGCATCAAATGATTGAATTAATAAAGAATAATATAATTAATAAGTGACCTTTGTTTATTTTTATTTTCACTAATGTTTTGTTTATTATATCTCATCTGCAAACTGGAAATAACATAACAGATTTTTCACCAATTTATTAGAAACAATGTCGCTGATAAATGGACCTAACAATAAAAGGAATTTGATTTGGCAAGCTTAAAAATAATTTTAAACAACCTTATTTTTTAACGTTAAGGTGAGACTAGTAATGTTGTTGCTAAAAATATGCAACTGTTCTGAATACAATAATTAATTTCTGATAAGAATTTGAAAAAAGTTTCTAAAAAAAATCATTATCTTTAAAGGGCTACATATGCTTTTACTTAAATTCCTGTGGTGTTAAGAAATAGTTCTTTTTGCTCCTATGTAAGCATACTGCTGTTTGGAAGAAATATATGTCTTTGATTTGTTAATAAGACATTGGTTTAAAGAATTATATTCTGTCACCATTAAATAATATGTTTGCCTTATATCATTACTTCTAGTTAGAAATTTATTTATAATACTTCCACTTAGAAATTATATTTTTGTACGTGTATCAGAAAAATTTACCTTGTGCCATAACTTTATTATATGCAATCAGTTTGAAATGCTTGATGTAGAGCACTATATCACTGCACAGTAAATTTTTTGTTTATTCGGTGGCACAGCTGAAGGTTTGACATAAGCTACAAATTATTATTGAACTTTTTTTTGTAGTAATAACAAATGAATTAAAATTTATTGTTCATGCTTTTTCAAAGTTATGGTGCCAACTGCTAAGGGATCCTCCCTTAACAGTATTTCATGATTTAATTAAAGAATTGAATTCAAAGCAAGCCCTAATTTGTGAACAAATTATTTTGATTTTTATTTAGTCCAATATTTCAGGTACCACTCTTTATGGGTGGTATTTTTCATTTGATATGGGAAAAATCTGTTACTTGTAATGTCTATTAATAATCTGGAAAATCATTTCCCTACTAGGCAAACATTGTATAGTGAGTAATAATTAATCAGTTGTTAATTCCTTCCATAGTTTACAATAATTTTCATATGTTCTATAAATAAATGTTCTAAGTAACTCTTAGTTTCTTTCCTCAGTTGCTAGTTTCTTATTCAATTATTTTCTTCTCATTAATTTCTTTCCTTTCCTAATCTAATAACCCAACAGTGGCAAAATGCATAAATACTTGTAATGATGTTATTTTCTCTGAAATACATTGTGTTTGAAATGTAGTTCTTGAAAGCCTATATTTATCATTTTTAATACCAAATGCTAGTGCTCTCTCATTGCAGCTTAAATTGCTTCAAATAAAACTATGAATTGGCATCAGGTGCTCACCCCTATGCATAGCTACATAGGTTATTAAGTGGGACAAAATATATTAAAAGATGTGCTTATCTAGATGGGATATTATCTCTTTAAAACTACCTCAGATCTAATTAGCACAGATAACGATATTTGTAGAACATTTCATGTCCATGGGCAGAGTTCTTAAGGAATAAAAGAATTATTGATTGTAGTTATGATATAAATTCCATAAGGTTAAGAGTTTTGTTTCCTTTTATTAGACTGTTCTCCATCTGTTACATTAACATACATTCAAATTAAAACTAATAACTAAAATCAGATAAAAGCAAATAATGATCTACTGATAGAAAAAAAATTAAAGCTAATACAAATTGAAGCTATTATTGAAAGAAAATATTAACAATAAAATTCCAGTTAATCAATAGAACTTTATAAATTACAGAACTCGATTCATCAACCTCTAATCATAATTTTTATTGATGCTTTGGTTTATTCACACTTATATATGAGCCAGTTTAAACATTAAAAAAAAAAAAAAAAAAAAACTTTGAATTTCTCATCAAAATTGAGATAATAATGAATTCAAATTAGTGAAGGATATATTTAAACTCCACTTTGTGTTGCAGAGTTTGCTACTTGATTCTGTTATAAATGTGAATTTTTATCATTTGATGAAATTGATTTCAATCAAATGTGTAGAATAAATTATATTTCATAATTATTGGGTCAGCATTGTATTATATATGAAGCAGTTTAAATTTTAGTAAAATTAATTATTTTTTAGTATTTAACTTTTTAAAGATTTAATTATGAAAATAAAGATTTTTTCATATGTGCACCTGAATGATTTTTTTTTCAAATAAAATTTTTCCTTGACTAAATTATCTTAATTAAACTGTTAGTATTATGGTATACACATTGTATTTTTAAGTTTAAAAAAGTTTTATAATTGGTATACTTGTTATTGCATTTTTGGCAATATATATATATATATATATATATATATATACTAAAACGAATCTGAGTTAAAATTGATTTTTAAAATTTGACTGGGAAAACATTTGTTGATCTTTAAAAATATTTCAACCTCTAATTTCATTCTTTTAAAAATAAGTTGTAAATAGTCATTCTGAAATATTGTGCTTTTATTTCCCTAACAGGATAAAAGGAATTTCTTGAGAAATCCACCTACAGGCGTAATGTTCGATTTCAATTTTGATAGCATGTACCCAGTTGCTGAAACTATGTTAAAAGAAGACCCTGCCTTGGAGAAAATGAGATTTGAAATTGTTCCTAAACTGTAAGTAATTTTTAAATACTAAAATTTTTTAATTAAAGTATCACTTTCCTTTTTATTTGAAAAAGGATTTTATAAATATTTTAAATGACTTGATAAATTCTGTTGATAATTGTATTATTTTAAGCATCTCTGTTTGCTCCATAAAGTATGGTAGCACTCTCATATTTTTAATGTGATGATCTCAATTAATTTGAATTATCTTATTTTATCTCTTTGCTGATACTATGTACCATTTTTTACTCTAATTACCTAAAACTAAAATATATGGTATATGTAAAATAAATTTATTTTTTCTTATTTTAGCATTAATGAAGAAAATTTTTGGAGGAATTATTTTTACCGGGTGCAGTTAGTGAAAAATTCTTCGAAGCTTAGTAAAATGGCACAACACAAAGGTATGCTATAAAGATTTGCTTTCCCTTAATAGAATAGAATAGAATAATTACTTGCTAATTATTTTATAATAATGCATTAAGTAGTCATTCTGTATTTTCCATTGACATTTATGCTTACAATAATGTTACATGAAACAAAAATTATTTTATGGTTACCAACAAATTCATATATCTACTCAATTTTGTTATTATTTGATAGTTTTTTATGCTGTACTTGCTTATCATTAGTCTACATGGCCAGTTATACAAACAAGGAAAATTTTGATTTGTGACTAATTTTTAAAATGTAGTAGTTTATTTAAATTTCAGTTTTTACAGATCTCAGTAAGCATGCATTAGTGAACCTGTTTGTATCTCTGGTGATTTTTCAGATAAAAAAAGTTATCACATTTTTGGGATTTTAAACTGTTTTTAAAATTCTATATTTTCAGTTAACCTCAAATTGGAAGTAAGTTTTTCATATCAATTAAAACGTAAATTACGGAAATAGTAAATAAAAAACAGCAAAGTTTTTATTTATAATTGAGCATACCTGTAAAGATAAAATTCCTTCTATGTTTTAAATGATTTTGACCAAAGTGTACTTTTTGTTTTTTACTTCTAACAAATTAAAATTAATTAAAGACCATGCAATCTCTCTGCATATGTGTGAGTGTGGAGAGAAAGAAAATCTTATGATATCAATTTCAGCTTTCATATAAATCTTAAATGATAATCATCATATTTATCTTTAAAAAAAACTTTTTATATTGATATATATCTTAAGATCTTTCAAGAATAATTTTTCATTCTATATAAGTTGCAACAAAAATAGTGTTAACTTGTATATAGAGAAGAACAGAAACAAGATTTCAGAAGATAAAAATTAATGAATAGCTTTCATTTAATGATTTCTGGTTTTTGGACATAAAGCTAAAAGCTGATTTTGAACTCTTCATTTATGCTACCACATCTTGAAGACTTTTATTTTCTTTTGCAACCTTTTCTACTGATTGCAATATGTTATTATGTAATATGCATATTTTCTCTTTCTAGATTTTTTTCTTATATCCATGGTGTTTGTATATAAAAAGAGCATAGAATAAGTAATTTTTTTAAATTTAAAGTGAATAAATTATAATAAATAACTTTCATAACTTGCTTATATTACTTATTATTTCATTATAAAGTAGAATTTCCTTTAACCAAAATTAAATGGAAAACTAGATTTTAGGTAGGTCTTAGTTAGGTCTCTCCACACTAGAATGAGTTGCAATATGCATTCATACTGTATATGATGCAATTATTAACAAAAATAAAGAATAATTAAACATGTTTAGAGACAATCTTAGGTGAATTTTACAAAAAATGTGGAATTTCCTTTTATGCTTTTTGTTTTTGTTAATGGAAGACTAGCTTTTATATTGTTTTACATTAGTACTTCACATTTTATTTATATATATATATATATATATATATATATATATATATATATATATATACCAACTCAAATATTTTAATACATTTAAAATAAACTTATTGCTGCTTATCAGCAACTAATTTTTTTTATTAAATAACATTAAGAAAAATTACAAACTTGAATCGTTTGCATATGTAGCTATTTTTAAAATCTATTAAAATGAAATCGAACATATCCCATTTGAGTTTGTTATATATTTAAATATTTTTTACATATAATAAGATTGAAAAAAAATGTATTTACTTCTGAGGCATAAAAATCATATTTTCTGTCATTAACACAAATAATATTATAGATAGTGTAACAATTAAGATCAAACAAAGGGTTATAGCTGCTCTTTCTATTGGAGAAACTAGAAATTGATTCTAATCCTTTATTTATATATAATTGCAGCTGTCTCGTTCTTCCCAACTTTCCCCGTTATATACATGTATAATTGAAGATGCATGGGCAAAAAGAAGAAATTTTTGGTATTTTATCTTCAATTTAGTTCAGTACACTAGTCATAATTTGTACTGGAAAGAAGCGATGATAAAATGACTTCTTTTTACATCGCGATACAAGAATTAAGTGACAAAATTTTCCCTTCAGTGTTTTGACTATGAGACTTTGATATTCCCAATATGAGATTTTGATATGGATTTCTTTGTCATGTGTCCAAATTGTCGAAGAAATCTTAATTATCTTTGAAAGGTATGTGTTAGTATTTGGGAATTTTATCCTTCTTTCCTAGTATGGGAGCCATGGAGTTAGCAATTTTGTTAAGTGTGTGTTAGAAATAATTAATTAAAAAATTAAAATTGAATCAGAAAATAAGAACGTTTTAGAAATAAGTTAACATTGGCTAATTTAGGATGAAAATTAAGAAATTGGGATTTAAATTATGCATAAAAGTATCATTATTTAATTTGTGGAGAGAAAGAGTACATAAAATAATTTATTTCATCTGTTTAATATTTTATATTATCTGCAAATTTCACTCATTGCATTATTTCTAAATTGCATGTTAGCATTTATTTATTTAATCTAACATGATACTTACAATGCAAAGTTTTAAACTTTTCCCATCCTTTTGAATAGCGTCATTTTCCAAATTTAAAATCTTTGAAAAGAGTTTAAAACCATTGTAATTGAATCTAATACTGATATTCAAATATTATTTTTCTAGGCAGTAGCGGAGACTCATCCAGTGAGAAAAGTTCTTCTAATGACAGCATAAAAGGTACATGAAACTATATAAATATACAGCCGCAATCCTATTTTAGATAAAGCAAGCAATAAAGAGTGGAATTCAGTATTATCAAATGAGTGCTATCTTATTTCTCTTTTACTTTAGAATTTTCTTTCATGGAGAGTCGTTTTTTACACTCCCTTTATATAATCTGGCATATTATGTGAAATAAGAATTGTATTATTACAGGTAAAAAGAGTATGGTTCCTAAACCTTAACTTTCACTTTGAAAATGATTTCTTGAGGTCGTCAAATTCAGATTCAACGGAGTAAAAAATGAATTTCAAGAGTCATTAGTAATATCAGCTGAACACTGTTTCTAATCTTAATTTTGATATATTCTGACATATGTAGGAATCTGTTCTTCATTTGGTGTCTGTATTGATCTGTCCTAATCTATTTGAACTAATTTTATTCATCAAATCATGGATACTGTAGTTCGATGATTTATAATTTTCTGTCTGCTACATGGTTTATGGATTATAATTTTCCATAACCATGTAGCAGACAGAAAATTATAAATCATCGAACTACAGTTACTGCTCTTAGTTATCATCTGCTCTTAGTTAGCAGATGATAACTAAGAGCAGATATTTAATAACATTATTTATCTCTTTTGCTCTAATGGCTGAAAAGCATTAATTGAGGCTTTATTTTTCTTATAATTTCGTTTACTCTTTTACCGTCTGTAAAAGATTTTTTATGAGGACTCAGAAGAGTATTTTAAAGTTATAAATAGTGTAATCAGGTGCTTAAAATTCGGTTGAGGCTACCTTAATAGCTCTGAAATATATAAAGTCTAGATTTAAATATCATTTAATTTCAAAAGTGGTAAATATGCTTACCACATTAAATTTCAACGTTTGTCATTAAATTTTAACTTCTGAAAAAGTTTTCCGGCATGAAACACCACCATGCTATTTTCCTTTTTCTGAGATTTTCTTATATTTAAACATCATTATTTTTTATTGAATTTATTTCATTTAAATTCAAGATTCATTTTTAAAATAAGCAAAAAACAGCTGATGCAGTTGAAAATTCTTAAAATTCGGAATCTTTCTGTTAGTGATTGTCTGTATATTTTGACTCCAATTTTGAGGTATTGATTATTTTGAATAATGTAGTTTTATGATTTATTTTATTTCTTAAAGCAAAATGTGACCACAGTATTAATAAAATAGCCTCAGATTGCGATAGTTTTATTTTTAGGCAATGGAGCAATCGACCCAGCTAAATTAATAAATGCAAAATTATCTTCAAACTTTAATGTAAAATATTACTGAGTCTGAGTTGTATGAATTGTAACAAAAAAAATCTGTACAATGTGTTTAAAATTACGCACAGTAGAGGAGTTAGTATTCTTATCAATGAGCATTTGCTGATATTTTCATCCTTGACACTCAGTTGTATGTAGTATGCTTACCACTTTCAGTTTCCCTCGTACAATCTCTGCTAAATATATACATTACCTCTTGTTTCATAAATTATAAGGCAAATCAACGAACTTTTGATGTTTTAGAATTTACATAATCCGTTTATCTTGATATAATTCTAATTATATATATATATATATATATATATATATATATATATATATATATATATATATATATAATATGCCATTGTCTTGGAATTATGCCCTGTAAAGGGTTAACTTGAACAGTGAAATTTATCAAGTTGCCAAATATTGGACAAATTTTTGTCACAGGATTATTATTTAGTTTTTGATTGAGTGCTGAACTTCTTTTAATTACAAAAACTTGGTCAGTAATATAATCCATTAAATGAATATTTTGTATCTAAAAATAATCACTTCAATAACTTATCTTAATACTTTATTGATTAATCAGGTATGGATAAAACAACTGCTGATGGTGGTCCGGATTCTGATGTAACAGATAGTCCAAATCATGAATTTGTAAGTGATGCATTCCAATCAAACCAAGTATCTGAGGAAGATATTAAACAAGGTATGAAAATGTTGGGTGTTACTGAGAAGAATACCAGAGGTAAGTGTACTCAAGCTATATATAATTAAACCAATTTTCGTGTAAAATTTAATGATTAAGTAAAAAACATAATTTAAAGAAATATAATTTTAATCCTAATTTATTTCCAAAGCCCTATCTTAATTTAACCCATAGTAATATCATTCTAAAATATTCTCTTATTTCCTGATCCATTCCACTTGCTCTAATTAATTGCTTCAACAGAAGCTGTGTAAAATTGCTGAAACAGCTAAACGTTGGTTACTTTCTCACACTCCGTGGGAGAGATGAAAATTGCTGAACCGAACAAAATATCTTTAAAAAGATCCCTGTGTTTCCCTTGCCTCTTATGCGTGAGTCATGGAAATCCTCATTGAAATCTACTTTTAGAAGCTGTATAAAAGAATATTTTCCCTATCAAAGTCTTGGTATTTAAGACCAGGGATAAAGATTTCCCACCCCTAATTGTACACTTAGCTTTTGTGAATTCCGTGTTGTGCACGTCGCCTTCACTTGTAAATAATGCCTGCTCCCGTGATGGAATAAAATGAACTTAAAAATTCAACCTGCCTTCTACATGATTTCGACCACTGCTCTCAACAAATAATTTAAATGTTTTTCATTTTTGATGTAGTGTTTACTACTGCTGAAGTTCTTTCAAAAAATTTTGAAAAACAGTTCTCTCTTTTGTTGTCCTAATATCTGCCAATTTCATGGTTAAGAAGGAATAGTTAAGAGGAATTTGCTGATTTGAACTATTTGCTGAAGTAAATGCGATATATGTGTAATATATGCTCTATGATTTTGTCCAAACACTAAATTTATATTCAGTTAAACTATTTTAAATATCTGAATTGATATTTTTTCTTTCATTTTCTAATTGATCTTCATTTTAATACTTGATATGGAAATTATTTTTTATAAGATTGGAGAATTTTTAAAATTCCACACCTTCCTTTTTTTGCATATGTTTTTATTGAATAAAAAAACTATATCCTGATTTGAATTATATAAATAAACTACTCTTTTTCCACAGACTTTCTGATGTAATTTTATCACTTTAAAGTTGTGATGTTGGAAAGTTATTAATTTTAGCATAATTTCAAGGGAACATAAAATTGTCTATAAATTATATTGCTTATTATGTCATTTAACTTTTTGGATGCAAATGTTATTTACTTGCAGAAGATGATTGGGAAAAAGAAATGCAACAAGAACTACAGGAGTATGAAGTAGTTGCTGAAGGAAATGATGAAGATCCAGACTGGGAAAATGAAATTGAGCAAATGCTTGATGACAGAGTCAAAGATGTAGTTTAGAGAAAGATTCCTTTTGCTCTTAGTGAAAGTGTCTCATTTCTACCAGAGTATGTTTATCTGTTAATTATTTTCATATCAAAAGCTTATTGTACGTGATATGGTGTCTTTTGACTCGAAAATATAAAAATGCAATTTAAAAATTGTTCTTTAAAAATGAAATTGAGCGCAGTTCACATATATGCATTTTTTTTTGTAAATATATACAAATGTGTGTATTTTCTTTTTTCTTAAATATTAAATCTATTTCTTTATTGTTAAATAAGCTCCTATATTTTACTCTATCTTGATTTATCTTTTACTATTGTTCTTCTTTTAAGCATTTATATGCCTTTTTAGGAACCTTGGGTTGATAAAATCTATAAAATTAGAATTTAACTTCTTGAAACGTTTGGCAGTTTTTGTTTGGACCAATGTTATTTCAGTTCATTTATTTAGGATCCATAAAAAATGAACATACATTCCTATGTTCATCACATAATTTTCTTTAATTCATAAATGCAAAAAATATAGAAATAAGCTGGAATACAGATTAATATAAAGTATCTTTTTCTGTAATTTGTTTGAATACTTTTCTGTCCTTCCACAATTTCAAAAAGCTCTCAGTTTTGTATTTGAACAAGCAGAACAATTTTATCCTCAATTTTGGAAATATTGGATTTAATCTTTAATACAATGTAATTATATAAATCACTTTGTTTTAGCTGCCTTTCTTGGTATTTTTTTTAAATACATCTAGTCTTTATTTATACATATTATGCAATTATTTCTTAAAGTTAAGTTGATCAAATGCTTTAAAAATAAACATAAGAATTTTTTATTAGTATATCTATAAACATTTTATAAACTTTGTTCCTCTGAAATTTGTCATAACTTATATTTGGGGTTATACGAATTAAGTCCTTTGTATACACCAATTTAATTTACTGACTGAAGTATTAACGCCTTCTTCTATGTAATAGTGGAACTTTTGTCCATGAAAGTGATGGAAGTATTTTAAAGTATAGAATAACCTGTAGTTAGAGCATAGAAAATCATATAGTGAATAAGCTTATTTTAGCTATTGCACATCCCAAAAGTGAATTAACTCTTTTGCCCTGATTCTTTCTCCTGTCCTTTGTGCAGATGAAAATTATTTGAACTAAAACATCTATGACATAGGATTTGTTTTAATTTAACAGTTGCTTTTTTCAAATTGTTTAATTTTGTTTCCATAAAGTATTCTGTAGATACTATCCTTGTTTCCCCATATTCTTAACTGTACACTGCATCGATTCATCTTGTGAGCGACTTCTTTGTGTCTGTTAAATAATTGTCTGAAATATGTGTCTTACTTTCCTTACTTGTAGATTTAGATACTTAGCTGCTTAGGTTTTAGATTATTCAAATGAAAAGACAGTTTGATACATCAATTTGCTGTAAAGCCTGTCAGTGTTATCACTAATATTTCATTTATGCAAACAACATTTGTTTTAATGGATTTGCTTGGTATTTTAAAAAATAATTTTTTGCCCTTTGTTATTATCTTTTGGCCATTAATATCCACCGATTGCAATGTTTCAAAGTTGGTGACTTCACTACGTAGAAAATAAAAACCAATCAATACTTGTTGTTCTTTAATGTTTTGGTTTGTGTAGAGTTGTATACAAATAGTATATTTTAAAATGTGCATATCTTGTGACTTAATTGTTGCACCACCCTTCTTTACCGTCTCTTTTTGTATTTAAAATGTAGGTTGTGGATCTTTCCCCTTTCGATTAGTAAATTGTATTATTAAATTAGACTGTCTTCAATTTTTGTAAGGTTAAAACATTAATATTTCATTGTTTTTGGTAAAATATTGTGACACAATCTTTATTTCTAATCGAAATTGTGAATTTTCTCATTAGTATCTTGATATTTGTCAGGTAACTTTGTGATTTATGTAGAAAAGCATACTTAAATAATAGGTGGAAGCGTTTTCTTAAGATTGCTTCATGGTGTTTGTGATTAAGAATTTAGCTTTAATTGTCAGGATTTTGGAAAACAAGCTTCGGGAAAATTTTGGATTTTGTGATATATCATAGCAGCCAGTAGTATAAATCCCATTTTTGTTAGACCGAATTATAGTATAATTTCTGTATATTTATATCAGTTTAAAACGCATATCTATTGTTAAGTAAAGTCTTTGTGGCCACATGTTAATCATGTCACTGTATTATGGTTTTTAATTCTGCTTCCATCGATTTTTCTTGCCATAGATCATCTTATATCTGGCTGATACAAAAGAGACATTAACCAATTTTTTAATCCAGTATATAAAATGTTATCACTATTTTTATCTTTTGGAAAAAAAAAATAATTTTTTTTTCATAGTGCTATGCAAGATAGATGATTAGATTTTTTGACTTTACGCTTAAGTAGCTAAAATAAAGGTAAAAGCACTATATATATACATAAAAAAACTAGGAAAATTATAAATATTTGGGGATAGTCTTCAAAACAAGAAGTTGCGCACTATCCTTGTCATATAATTTTCATGCTGCAAATTAAAGGGTAAAATAGTTAGTATTAAAAAATTACTGAAATAAGAAATTTGTATAATCGTGTATCAATTTAAGTGTAATAAGTACTGAATTAGTTTAATGTATTAACTGTCATTTATTCAATTGAAAAATTTGCTATTATTTCAAAAGTGATACCACTGTTTGATGGTCACGGTTATTATTTAAAGATAATGTCAAAATTTTTATTGTCACTGGTGTGATTAATGCCATATGCTCTTTAGAATTATTTTATATATATGATAAAAGTTCTCTGTGAATACCATAGGCTTAACATAGGTCATATGTAATCTGTATTTTTAATATTACGGCTTTTTTTATATTTTTATAATAAAAATGAATCTGATAACTAGTCATGATACATATTGTTTTATATTCTGTTTTGTAAAAATTTTCAGTGACAATTTCTGTCTTGTATATCTTTGTCATTGGTATTATATTTTTTTCATATAAGGTGATTTATCAAGCAATAATATCTTTTGAAATTCAGATACAGTTAAAAACTTATAGGTGTTTAGAAATGCATATAATTCAGTGAAGTGTATTTCTATAGTATTAAAATAGACAAGACTAATAAATGGATATTTATATTGCACATTTCATGGTGTAATGTTGGTTATTATAGATACTTGTAAAATTGTTATGTATGTATAAATATATATATATATATATAAAGTATATTTCTTTCTGTAAAAGTGTAAAATATGTATTAAAATTTGTTTTACTTGAAAATGCAATTTATTCAATGTGCATTTTAATATTCATGCATCTGATGAAATATAAATCGTTTTATACAAAAGAAATGGAATTATGAAAGAAATTAACAATTATAAATGAAATTCAAAGAGACAGATAATTCATGAATTCTAAAAATATATCTACTTACTATTATTGAAACAAAGATTTCCATTGTTCTGCTAATTTATGGCTAAGGAATAGGATGTGCTCATGGATGTATCCCTTATGGAAGTGGAACTATGCAAAGAGAAGACATTTTTGTTTTATTAATAATTGCTCTTGGTCATTCAGATTCATGGAATTTTCTGAATATAAATTATTCAAAGAAGGCCAAGCCAGATACAAAACAGCTCACACCAATTTCATTTTTTACACCAGTTCTCACTATCAAAACTTGATGTTGGAGGGGATGCATTGAAAATATAAAAGTTTTTTTTAACTAGGTCCGATTTTTTTAAATGAAAGAGAGCCACTTCTAAATAAAAATTTTGGCACAATTTCAGTATATGAAAATATTTAGAATTTTCATCTTTTATTACTGTTTTATGATTATAGGGAAGATTTTTATTAAATATTCCTTGCAAATCCTGTGCAATCTGTAAAAAATGTATTCAACCTTTTTACCTATAAAATTTCTTAAACTAAATCGAATCAGCTTGTAAAGCAGCTGTAGCACCATTCAAGAATTCATTTTCAAGCACAACTTTAGTCTTTTCATTAAAAACTTACCAGATATCTTTCATTGTTGTTTTGTTATTTGAACTTGCAATGAAATAAGCCTAATCCTGGCTCTAGAAGTTGCCAAAAAAAAACCTGATTGATAATTTTTTATTGTAGTGGGTGCTTCCTTTTTGCCGCTTTTAATGCTGGCTAATGGGAGTATTCGATGAACAACATGTCCTAACACATGAGAACCTTATTTATATTGAGTCCGATGTTAAAATGTTTTTTGGTCGATATAAATGCAGACTGAAAAATATAGTTTCAATAAATACTACTTGCATTATGCTTTGCTTTTATATAACGGCTATGTATCTGTTTTTGCTTACTGATTTAAATGTCCATGACTCATTTGTCGATATCAGTTTGAGTAGGAAACTTTGTTATTTGAATTTTTGATATTTCGAAATTAATCAGGTATATCCACATACTAAATTGAGAGATCAAAATCTAGAAATCAATTTTTATAAAATTATTCCTTTATTTTATTCCCTTTAGTAATGCTGCCCAGGGCATCTGTCTTGCCAACTCCACCTTAGTTAAACAGTTGTAAGAAATTCTTGTGATTTTGGAGTAAAGATGTTCAATTAAATTATTGAAGCAGAAGTATCTGGTGCAGTGTTGTACCAGCTATTTTTCTAAAATTTAAAATCGTATTAAGTTATTTATTTACATACTTTTATAATATTATTATCGCATAACATATAGTATTAGTTCACTTTGCAAATAAGTTCGAGTATTTTTTTTTCAAACAAACATCGCATCTAAATTGTGATTTTAAAAAAATTACCGTCAGGGGATTAAAGAAGTTCACGGCACTTATTGCAACTTGATGAATAAAAATTAAAGTAATTAAACTTTGATTGCGCAAGTTGAAAACAAAGATATACGAAGCATGGTTAAAAAATAATTGTTTTGGTGCTTTAAAACTTCATTTTTTGTTGTTGTTGTCATTGTCTATAATGTACTAGTCTACTCGATTCGAACATTTGCCTCATACAAATGTTTTCAAGTATTTATTCCATCACCATCCTCGTTTTTACATATACAATCTGAAATCTAGTTCCTTTAAGCATTAACTTCCCTACAGATACTACGATTATTTACCCTGGGCAAACATTTTAACAGTGATTGCACTATTAGTTAAGAAGTCATAGTTTGAATCTCTGTTGATCAGATCATCTCCGAATGTATTTGTACAATATGACTGATAGGCTCTATGACTTTCTGGTATCTTGTCGATTTTGCATAATTTCTCTAATGATGCGAAACCACAACTATCACATATGCCTATATATAAAATTTATATAACGTGGTGAGTTGCATCTCTTTCTGGACATTTATTAACTCTTAGTTTCAGGATCATATAAGGTTGTCCAACAAAGCCACAAAGGATTGCCATAATTTAAATAACTCGACAACGAAGATAAATGAATAAAACTAGTTTTTTTAAGCCATAAAAGTGTTATAAAGTAGTTTCAAATATTGCTGACTCGTAATGCCGTAATCTGCATTTGCAGACGATTAAAAGAGCTCTTTGAAGTAAGTACTTCAAAACGCAATCTTTATTGAAAGTGCGTTACGATTTTGTAATAATATTTCATCACATTATGAACATATGATCGATCAGACTTCATGGTTTGCCCAAAGTGGGGTCCACCACATCGTACACCAGCGGTTTTTGTCTTTCTTGGGAAATATTTCCATTAATAGAGCTCTGAACTATTCCACAGTTACCAGAGCAGACATGAATTGACATTCGTACTTACCTGATTTTTATCATTTCGACTACATTTTGTAGAGCACATTGAACAATCAAACAACACTGGGATAAATAATTGATTTATGTGGTATAAGTTTTTATTTCCTTTGGCAAACTACAGGTGGTGACTGAAAGTCTCTTCATATGTGCTATCTCGATCCTGAGAAAGGCTCACATTTTGTATCGATTGTGTTGCGTTTGCTAACAGTTTATAACCTTTTTCTCGAATTCCTTAAGATATTGTGATTACAGCGCACAGCACCACTTTTCAACAACATTTATAATCAATTTTGAAACTTCTGTATCGGAATTTTATGTCTTTCAATATAAATATTCAATGTTCTAAAGGAAACTCTAATGAAATTCTTTCCCACCTTCCTTTAGTTCAGATGTAAAATTTTTAGGTATCAGCTCTGAACACACTTTTTTCATGCTAAAAAATTTGTGCAGAATCTGTTAAACATTTCCATGTAGATTCAAACACTGCTTCCATGTTTAACCAGATGTTCTTCCTAATAATATTATCAACTTTTTCAATGTTCATCTCTATTTTCGATTAACTGTGTCAACCAGGAAATGGTCATTAGATCATTCCCACTATTTTGAAACTAATCAATACGATGAGCAATAATCTCTGCATGCCTGTTGCAAAATTGGTCCCCCCCCCCGTGGGTTTCAAAATGAATATTTTGTTAATACTGCTCCTGAAAAATTAGCATGCTTTCCAATGCGTCGCCATGTGATTATAAACACAAATTTAAATAAATGAATTTCCTAATGATTAAAGTTACAGTAGATAAGAAATGTTTCGTTACATAATTTTATAAATTATTCATTGATCAAAAATCACATTTGCTTTTTAATTTCGATAAAATCAACTGCTACACATCCAAGAAAGGTTTGTTCTGAAAAAATGAAATTACTACAAAAGCAATGCTGAAAAATTCATGCATACGCTTGGCAATTTCTTAGCGGAGCGAATTAAAACCCAAGGCATTTTATTTTCACTTTATCGCATTTAACTTTAAAACTAATATAATCACACTACCACTTTGTCTTCATGGTGCTCTATAAGATTAGCGCCCAGGGAACTTGCTTACCGATCACTATACCACTCAAGTCCAAAGTCTATTTCCATTTATAAAAAAATTAAATTTTAATTTTAAATTATTTACCTTCAGTGTTTCCAGTTGCCTTAATATTAATAATTGAGATAAAATATTTGTTGCTGCTTGTATCGTTAATTGCATAATTCAGTATAGTTAGTAAAATTTCATCTCTTTGAAAATGCATAGGATTTTTTTTATCACTTGAGACTGAAGATTCGAAATTCAAATAGTGTGTACATTAATTTGTAAGAATAATGTTTGCACAGCTGCTGCATTTGTAATTCTGGAGGCAATGGCCTGGCAACAATAAATGCCACCTCAACCGCAATCTTGATGATGATGATGTCGAGTCTGCGTTACCACGCAAAGGGAATGCAATAGCTTCTGCATCTGAGTTCAGGAGTTCGACTTCTTTTTCATATGAAGATAACACACACTCACTTGCACAACCCCCTTTTACACGGGAGAGGGGCTCTTCACACACCTCACAGATAGAACACAGGGGAAGAACAACCAGGATCGAACCCTGATCAAGGGGAAGACACGCTACCCCTAAGCCAGGACGCCGGCACCGCAATTCTTGAAATGGCAAATTACGATAAGTCTGTAGCCGTTGTAATGACTTGATCCTGGTCAATTAAATAAACGGGTAGCGTTTAAACACAATGTTTTTATTTACAGTTTTATACAATAACAAAACAGCAACAACTCGTCCTCATCTAGGTTAATATTTTGGGAATTATTTACATTTGGATTACAGTTCCACAATTAATACGAGTACTAACAGGCTGTTAGCGTATCCGGCTACTGCGTGTAGCTCAAGATATCTACTCCCGCTAAATCTTTAATCAATAAACTCGATGTCACGTGTATCTCTTTAGCTGTCCAGCTCTTCAGCGCGTCTCACAGCTCCTCAGTTCAGCTTACAGCTCGTCTCGTCTAGTCTCTAGTCGGTCAGCTGGTCTCGTTGCTCTCCATCCAAAGCCTTCCATTTCAACCTCGTTGAAACTCCGCCTCTCAGGTTCGCATTGGTGCTCTGGAGATGCCGATCATCCAATAATTCTTCAGAAATATTCCCAAAGAAATGTTCCCAGTTAGCCGTGGGAATATTTTCTACTCATCCGCGCTCCAATCAGACCCTTCAATATAGGGAAATGTTCACATCTGGAGGTTTCAGTTCTTCTTTCTTCAAAGGACCGTAAAACGCATATATTTTTCATTATCGGAACTTATTCTAGTTCGGGTGGTCCCATAGGAGAATAGTTACATCTGGGGTTTTGACACGGTTCCCTTCTTCAAAGGGCCGTAAATCGCATGGGTGGTCTATTATACCTACTCCATTCAAGTCCAGAGTGTAACATCAAAGCAGGAGAAACCTAATGCGCAGCAAAGGAAAGAATCGTCTCACCGTTAGTCAGATGTAACAGTGTTCGAACATGTGTCTCTTAAAAAAGGGAGAGAATTTTTACAACTTCTTTACAGCTCCCCCCCCCCTTGAAAGGGAACTTTTGTTCAGGGTTGGATAAAAGTCGCTACCAGTTCATGCAACTAACAATCCTTTCTTAGAGGCAGAAACACTATACTGATAAACGTACATTAAAAAACAATTTACATTTACAATACTATGCACATATGAACCTCTTTATAGCATTTTCCTTTTATTAAAGGTTACAGTGGCTGAAACCATCGGCATTTTGATGTTTACTCCCATGTTTATGTGTGACAGTATACTTGTAGGGTTTTAGAGCTAACGACATTCGTGACGTGTAGTCTGATTTCCCTATTTCAAATCGCCTCAGATCCAACTTCGGATTTGTTCCTGATTTTAAAATCTTGGCCCGGCGCTGCGGAGTGCGATACAGCTTCGTCCTATCAGCCTGTCCACTGTTCAAGTCTACAGCGGGTTTTGCTAAATGCGTTTTCTCCGGTTCCTTGGAGAAAAGCATTTTATGTTTATGATGCAAATCTTTGAGTCCCTGTTTCTTAAGTAACTTGGCCGTGGCATTACTAAGAAGGGAAACTCCTTGGTCGAGTGATGAATCCACAATTGCGGCTTTTGTGAAGACTTTCCCGAATTCTGGGCTCATGAATTCGACACGTGTATAAGGTAAACACTTCGGATATAAGTCTAACGGTTGTTTTACCCGAATTACCTCTCCGGTAAAATCTGCATTCCTGACGTAATTCCGAGCAACGATGTCTACGTTGGCACCTGAATCACGGAGAATTTTAATTCCTAATCCATTAACGGATCTTTCACTTACATACGGAGCAGATAGCACATTTTCGTGAGCGCTCCTTACGTGATTTATATGTTCTATCGATTCATTTCTCTTTAACTGAGGGCAGTTCGGCCTTAAATGTGTCGTATATTGACATTCGTTGCACTGTAATTGTCTTCGCTGATCGAAGTTGTTTTCCCACCATTTCTTTTGGGGAGCTGAATTCCTCCACGATTGATTCTCAACGGGTTTACCGGCTACCGGTCTTTCCGCGGCTTTATACTTCTCCTTTTTAGGCGAAATTGGTCAGTTTCCCTTTCCGGGAAATTTTATGAAGCTGGATTTGGTACGTACCGATTCATAATGGTCCAATTTATCTGCTAGAACATAAGGATCCACGAAGTCTGGCCATACGTCTAGAAAATTGTCTTTTACCTGGCTCAAGACACGTTTTTTTTTTCTAGTCAGTAACTAATAATTTTTTTAACCCTTCGAAATCCGTCACACCCGTCCCTGAAAGCCAACCAGTCAAGAAATGCTCTAAATCGAAAATCAACTCCTTCCACAATGCGTTCGGATTTTTCTGATGACTCACGAAGCGCTGTCTATACGTCTCCGATTTTATTTTAAATCGTTCTGGCAAAACTTGTTTTACATATTCGTAATCCTGAGCCTTATCCTCTGGTTTTCTCGCTATAATTTGGGCCACATCTAATGGTAATAATGATAATAATTGAGAGACCCATTCGGCCTCGTCAATTTCGGCGTTTTTTAGTTGTCTCTCCGTTAACGTAAGATAAATAACATACCTGTTTGATTACTATCAAATTTAGGCATTAAGTGCTTAATATCTCATCTCGATCTAGAATTCTCATTTGGACTTTAATGCATACTATTAATTTCTGAAGAATTAGATATTCTTAACCGCTCTAACTCAAATTCGCGTTCGCGTGCACGTTCTGCCTTTGATACGGCCTCTACGCGTTCTCTTTTTTTCCCGATCTTCAACTATAACCTCGTACCTATCTTTTACGAAGTCTAGGTCAATATCCGGGAACTCTTTAATTTTCCTAATCAGTTTTACTACCTTATTTGAGGGGTCGGTCTCAATCCCTAATTCTTCCGCCAAGGAAAATAAATCTATTTTTACCTCTCTGTTTAAGAAAGCCATTTCTCTATTTATTCTTACAATTGTCTCTCTTAAAAAAATTTATAATTACTCCCCCCCAAAAAATCTCAACCAATTCAAAAACAAGGAACTCCTTTCGTAACAACAATACACATAAAATACAAAAACACACTACTAAATATTCCACCAATTTTAAATAATTTATTAATATAAGCAGATTTCCATTTAACTAAACTGCCAAAATTGTCACACAATTTTTTCTCAACTAATACTTTCTTAATGAAATTCAAAACCACTATTCATTAAATCCATTTGGTTCAGTCCCTGAAACCTGTTTAGCAATGACAAGAGAACATTAATTCTATATCATTAGTAGAATTTATAGACAAAAATTATTTTAAATCTTTTAGAATTAGTATCAATTAATTCAAAAATTTATCTACTGAATTGCTTTAATTACTCATTCTAAAGTGATACACTGAAATTTCACTTTTATTTCAGTAATCAACAGATATTTCTTATCACAACTAAAATTTAACTACCATTCTTACAACTAACAAGAACAATTTGACATAATTTATTCAAGAATTTTTTTTCTATTTCTAACATTAATAAAACAATTTACTATCCCTATCAGTTTAAACTATAAGTAACATTTGTTCTTAATGCAACTTAACGTATAGATACACAAAATTTCTGCCTCTAAAGAAAAGGATAGCCAGAAAACAAAGACCGCTTTTATTTTATTTTCTGTCGTTGGTTTGCTGGGCCAAGCTGGAGGTAGAGAGAAACAAAATCCGAAGGCCGTTTCCGGTAGTGGGTGCTTTCTCTATAGCGTTGAGTCCACTCGTCGCTCTTGTGGCTGGGGAATTTTTTTTCAAACGTCGAATCCACTCGTCGCTCTTGTATCTAGCAATTACTGCACAACTTTACTTTTCTTTTTCCAATCTAGATGATGTAACAGTTTTTCTCAGATTAGAAATCTTCTGAGTCTGAAACGCAAGTCCAGTTATCTTATGATAGATAACTGCGCAAAGTTCTATCCCACCGCTGACACCAATTAATATAAAGCTGTAATGACTTGATCCTGGTCGATCAAATAAACGGGTAGCGTTTAAACACAAATGTTTTATTTACAGCTTTATACAATAACAAAACAACAACAACTCGCCTCATCTAGGTTAATATGCTGGGAATTATTTACATCTCGATTACAGTTCCACAACTAATACCGAGAACTAACAGGCTGTTAGTGTATCCGGCTACTGCGTGTAGCTCAAGATATCTACGGATTGCTTCCGATAGTTCTTTAATCAATAAACTCGAGATCACGTGTATCTCTTCAGTTGTCCAGCTCTGCAGCACGTCTCACATCTCCTCGGTTCAGCTCACAGCTGGTCTCGTCTAGTCTCTTGTCGGATCAGCTGGTCACGTCAGATCAGCTCGTCTTCTTCTCTTCGTCTCTTCCTTTCAAAGCCTTCCATTTTAACCTCGATGAAACGCGGCCTCTCAGGTTCGCATTGGTGCTCTGGAGATGCCGATCATCCAATAATTCTTCAGAAATATTCCCAATGGTCAGCAGTTAGCCGTGGGAATATTTTTTACTTATCCATGCCCTTAACAGACCCTTCACAATAGGAAAATGTTCACATCTGGAGGTTTCGGTACTTCTTTCTTCAAAGGACCGTAAAACGCATATGTTGTTCAATATCGGAACTTATTCCAGTTCGGGTGGTCCCATAGGAGAATAGTTACATCTGGGGTTTGACAAGGTTCCATTCTTCAAAGGGCCGTAAACCGCATGCGTGGTCTATTATCTCGACTCCACTCAAGGCCAGAGTGTAACATCAAAGTGGGAGAAACCCAATGCGCAACAAAGGAAAGAATCGTCTCACCGCTGGTCAGATGTAACAGTGTTCGAACATGTGCCTCTTAGAAAAGGGAGGGAAGTTTTACAACTTCTTTGTACCGTGTTCCAACGACTTGAGAGTCTGCAGACTGGACACACTTTTCCCTCTTGCCCCTAATTTGTGGTTTTCTCGGGTTCTTTGATGTGTGCCCTGTTTACCGACCGTCTGCTGACACGGCACACTTTCCGCTGTCTGTATATTCGCAGATCTCGAAACAGGCCTGTGACGTACTATCAGATGGAGAAAGGGGAAATACCGATTCCAGAAACATCAGGGTTCACCGCGAAAACAAAAAAACGTAACAAATTTACTGCGCTAAATATGACGGGGGATAAAAAAAAATATTGTATCTCTGCTTTGCCACTGGTACAAGACTTCACAAAAACGAGGAAATTTATAATGCGTATCAAATAAGTATCTTAAATTCGCCCTCCTTTTTTATGGCAACTAAGCACATCCGTCAAAAAAGACAATTTCATTTTAAAAATCAAAGGCGGATAAACTGTGAGCCTCCGTGCCAACCATCCTTGCACCACTATTCTAATCTTAAAATCATTTTGAGAAGATACATCCAAATGTAACAGCATTTCGATTGCATATGAGGAAATTTTTGAGGAAGTTTTCAATTAAAAATTTAAATTTACACCTCTTTTATCAAGCATCTTGATATCCCGGAAAACAAAAACAGCACGAGTTGCATTTAGTTATTAGTATCTTCAAAAATAGCTTATGAAATGATTTATTTGCAACTATATTTATTGTAACTATTATTTATTGTAATTATTTATTGCAACTATTTATTTGTAATTTTCGATTAGTAACTATATATTTAAACTGGACATTCAAAATGTTGAACTTGCTGTTCTGAAAAAAGAGGGGAAAAAAGTCATAATGAAAAATTAATAAATAACCGCATTATATTTTTCGCTATTTGCTAAAAAAAAGTTTTATGTTATTCACTTTCGTTAGAATTCGAGGAATAAGTTCAATGATGATAGTACTGCCATCTAGTTTTATTTAGATGAAACGCATTACTTTATTTAAAGCGACGGTGTGAATATTTTAAGTTACTTCATCAATTACTCTTCATTATACCAATTAATGTGAAAGTTAATTATATATACGCAGTTTAAAAGTTGACATAGAAACGAGTTTATAATTGGATTTGGAGAGGGCGAGACAGCTACACATCAGTTTTAGAATACCAAAGGGGCCGTTTTTTCCTTCCTTTAGTACGAATGCATATTGATTTTTCAATTTAGGGGCCAAATATCGCTTTTTCCTTCTAAAAAACATATTATAAAGTTTAAAAAATTCTTGATGATTTATTTTACAAGTATAAAATGATGAGCTTAATTTTTTTTCTCTGACTAAAATGGCTTCGTGACAACTATGAAAAATATTCTAACAAAAAATAATAATATGAGAATATTTTTCTTTAAAAAGGAATATTTTTAAAGGGGGAAAGGGGAAGCATTCATTCCCTTCATATATAAACTGAAAATGTTCTATTTAATTCGAACTATATTTCAAGATTATAAATACTGTAAAAATATTTCCGACAACAGAAGAAAAAAATTCTTCTATAACTTCGCATTGCCAAATATTTGCAAAATTGTGTAATATCGGAAAAATTCGCAATTGTTTTGGAAATCATCATATACTATTAATGTCTGATAAAAATTTGTAAAACTATTCATTCATTATAAAGTTAAGATTTTCGAGTTGGGTATTTTTAATGAAAGATATTATGTTAGTCATATTAAAATTATTTGAAGCATCATTGAGCGAACAGGACAAAGCAGGCAAGCAAATGTATTCTGAACTCATTTTCTAGTAGCTCTAGTGAGATCAGCTGGAGTATATGGGTATGAACTTTGCAAAAGTAATAATTTTATTTCACTTTAAAGTGATAGTACGAGATGGAGAGGAAGTTTATATACTTTACAAAAGCATATATTTTAATTCATGATTTATTAAACAATGACCTTTCACCGCGATGTCAACCTTCAATATTTTTTTTGTAGTTAATCACGTTTCTTAATTGGGTCTCCATCTGTGGAGTGATTGAGATTGTTTTCGATACCCCCCCCCCCCCCAATACCGTGTGAGTAACTGGGAACAAGTGTTTCTGTTTCTGATCGTAGTAACGAATCGATTTGAAGATAATAAATCCGCAATAATGAAAGGCGGCTGTATTTCCCCTCTGAATGTATTTCACTACTTATCTCTAATTATACCAAAAGTTTTTTTTATGGCTTTCCAACAAAAATATCTTCTATTTCATGGAAAATTCCACATAGATGTTCATAACTTTTTAAATCTCTCAATTTGAGGGCATTCATTATCATTTTATCTTTATTTTGTGGAAATGAGCCTTTATCAACAGAAATGACTTCATATTATGACATCCGAGAAGGAATTGTCTCAGAGAAACTCACATTAAAATTTGTAAAACGAAGTATTTCAGTTTAATTGTGGAAGATAGAATTTTTACATCAAATAGAAAGTTCAATCTGCTATTCAATTCATTTTTCATTCACATTTGTACTTTCTGAAAAAGCAAATATTTGCTTCCTATTATTTATTTCAACAATAGAATTCGAAGGTAAAGCTTTCAATCGTACTTCACTCTAGGAAATCGGAAAGCAGTAATTTAGCGGCAAAACAAAATTCGATTTTAAATTCGACAAGTTCTTCGAATTTGTCATATCTAGTTTGATAATGAAATGGATGATAAATAAATAAATATGTGCCAGTGATTTTACATACAGGGTGTCCAAAATGAAATGACCCTACCTTAAAGTTGTCTACAGGCAAAACTATTGTTCAGAAAATTATGGAGTTTTGTATAGAAAATAATGGAGGAATGGAAATTTGTTTGATCGAATAAAAAAATATTTCAAAATTTCGCCACCAGTGGCAATTTTTTAAATGAATTACACATTTAGCATATTTTTGACAAATCTGATTGCAACAAACCATGTTCAACACGACGGCCATTCTTTTCAGCTACATAGGGCGAAAAATGGCAGACATTAATTATCCCTGGTCTTGTATACCATGGAATTTTGATAGGGAAAATATTTTTTCACATTGCTTATATGCAATGATTTCAACAGGGATTTCCTCGGTACGCGAGGTATCAGGAAAGGGAAACACGGGGATCTTTTAAAAAGCATTTCATTTAGATCAGAAATGCTTACCCTTTCACTCGGACCGTGGGAACCGCTGACTAAGCCTTTTACAAAGTTTCTCTTGAATTAATTAAATAAAAAAATCAGAATGGTATGGAGAAATAAAGCAATATTTTAGAATTGCTTTATTTCTGCATCCCATTCTGGAGCAATGCTCACCCTTTCACTCGGACCGTGGGAACCGCTGACTAAGCCTTTTACAAAATTTCTCTTGAATTAAATAAAAAAAAAGCAGAATGGGATGGAGAAACAAAGCGCTATTTTAGAATAATGTTAATATGGGCTAAATTAAACTTAAAGTTAGAAAATTAATTTGAATTTAAATTAGAGTTATATATATATATTATATATATATTGAAAAATTGGCAGAAGCTCATAGTTTCAAAGTTTTCGCAACCCCAAAATTTGCCTATGTACCTCATTTAGGGTTTATAACCGAAATAACAGCTGAAATGTCATAGACTAACTAACAAGATTACATATCAGTGTGATGGAGACAACTATGGAGTGATGAAAGAAGTAGCGACTCTTTCTTGCTTATTCTAATTTCCTTTTTAAACACTAAATCAATTGGAATTATTTTCACAAAGCTGCATTTCTTAATAGAAATGCATCAAATAAATTTGTGCAATTACCATTACACTATAAACGACACTATATATTTTATACTATTCTACACTACTCTAAACAATCCCTAATTCACTTTATATTATACTATAATTTATATAGTATAATATGCTATAGAAAATTGTACTATTATATAGTATATATTTACTTTTTATATAGTACAAGCTTTTACCCACTACTTCGCACTCGTGGAAATCTTGATGTTCATATGTGAAAACTGACAGTCTAACCACAATGTAAAATGTTATCAAACCGTATGCATGAGTAAATTTTCAACGCCAATTGAAGCAACGCAAAAACGTGAATTTTAAACGCCAATTGGGGTAACGCAATGCAAATAAGAAATGTTTTATTTAAATTATTCTGTTTTATTTTTATTCAAAAGTACTTCAGAAGGAATCGACAGATCGATTAATTAACAATGTTTAATTTAAAATGTATCAAACACTACGAAAATAAACAGAATCGTTAGAATAACCGGTCGGAAACATGTTACGTCTAACCTCATTAGCGTGGGGGAAAACTACTTAAAAACCATGTACTTAAAACTATAAGGGTACTTATCTGTTTGCCGGGGGCAAATGAACAATAGCCAAAGCAATTTCTAATTACCGCTAACGAAAATATGCCACTACTCTATAAGCATATATGAAAAATATATAGCTAACACAGATACAATTTAATTGCAAAAACACACAACAAAACAACTTTGATATACAGTTGTTTTCTCCAAAAAAAATAGTCTGTCGCCAAATTTTAGCGAAATGGCCGAATGTGGCGTAACCGGCATCAATAGCATTTTCAATCGTATGGTTTCGATGAACGTTGCAGCAAATTAGCGGAAATATATATAAAAAATCAATAAATGCAGTAATATGGAATGCACTCAAAAAATTTAATGGAAAATAATGAAAGTAGTCAGAAGGAATGCGTACGGCAGGGGAAAAAAATCAAGAGAAATGAACAGGAAAGATTGAACTATATTAACATTTAAAAAAATGAAGCCAATGTAAACCCAAACAAAGCGCTAATGAAAAATTACCAACCACAAGAAAAATTTCAAAGCATCAAATGATTGCATATCAAAGCTTAACCTACCCAACTAACCTAAAAACAATTTATTTACAGTGTGTACCTGAAATAAAACACAACAGCAAACCAATAATTCAAAATCGTTTTGCTGATTAGTCTGGTGAAAACCAAATCAAGTCAAGAACACATGTTGCGCATGCGCGAATTTCAGCGCGAAATGAGACAACGCAATGCGTGAATTTTCTACATAAGTTGAGTTAACGCGGAATAGAAATTTTTAATTTCCTTAATTTTTTTTATTTTAATTCAAAAGTACTTCACAATGAATCCAAAAGTTCGAGTAATTAACAATGTTTAGTTTTAAATGCATCAAACACTAAGAAAATAAACAGAATTGTTTGAAATAATTGGTTGAAAATATGTTAAGCCAAACCTCATCCGAGTGCGGGAAAAAAATCGGTCTTTCTCATTTGGTGGTGAAGAGATGAAAATTTTTGGCGGGAAAGTTAGTTTTTAACTATCAAAAAATTAACCATTCAATTAACCTGAATAAATAGTAGCCTATGTCTTATTCTTAGATTATAATCTATCTCTGTGTTAAATTTCATCCCATTTCGTTCAGCTGTTCTGACGTGATTGACTCACATCATCCATCCATCCAAACTTTCACTATTATAATAATTTATATAGTATACTATTAAAAAGTAACATAAATGGTGAACAAGGCGATTAACGGATTAATTGCTCCTCAGGGGGAGAAATCGATGTGAATCTCAAAAAAGATAATAGCATTATCTGCAAACAGAATAGAGCGCTTAAGTGAAAAGATATTGCTTTCACTCTAAAAGGTATAATAGACAAAAATGGATGGGATGTAAAAGGAAATGCAAAAATGAGATACAATGAAAATAATTTAAAAGAAAAATATATAATATATCAAATATAGTTTCACACTCGAGATGCAGATTAACGGAATTGAAAGAATATATAATAAAAAATAATAACTATACTAAGGACATGTCTGTTTCCATGTTGGTAAAACAGTTTACCGGATATTTACAGTACATCTAATTACCGGATATTACAGTACATCTAATTATCGGATATTACAGTACATCTAATGCTAGGCGAAGTTTAAAAATTATAGAGTATGTACGATGAAGATGGTAATACAAAAAGTTTAATCTGTAATAAAAAGATATTTCTTAGAAAGTAGCTAAAGTAAGAAACCTTATATATATATATATATATATATATATATATATATATATATATACCGGGTGGCCAGAAATAAAACACCCCTACTCTGACCTCCCTGGATATCGAACTACTCAGTGTAAAGGCTTGAAAATTTGTGGACATACTATTCAAAAAATGGGGAAACGGATTTCACGAAAAAAAAATTTAGTTCCAGAAATCACCGATAGGTGGCGCTGTACCACTGGACGTATGCTGAAAAGACACAAAAACACGTTTTAAACACATTTTATTTGAAAGTACCAAGCATACATGAAACAAGGACGTTATCGATGCAGGGAATGCTGCTCAATATGGTTCCCTTCCTGAAGATGTAAAATGTGAAGTCTGTGGACAGCTTGTTCAACTGCGGATCGTAACTGGTCATCTGAGATGCTTCTCACATGCAGACTGATACTCTCTTTCAAATCTGCCAAGGTTATCAGACGTTCTCGATAAACAAGGTTTTTTAAGTGTCCCCAAAGCCAAAAATCACACGGATTAAGATCCGGTGAACGAGATGGCCAAGTTGTCGGAAACGCGCGACTGATTATTCTGTCAGTGGTGAAATGTTGGCGAAGAAACTGTTGCACAGGGAGTCCAATGTGTGGAGGTGCTCCATCTTGCATAAAAGTAATGGTGTCAAGGCATTGGCGCTGCTGCAAATGGGGTACAACAAATGTTTCGAGCATCCTTTTGTACCTGTTGGCCGTCACGGTACATGTCTCAAGGCCATTGGAAGTAACCTCTTCGAAAAAGAACGGTCCAAGGATGAATGTGGCTGTGAATCCACACCAGACTGTAACTTTCGGTGAGTGGAGTGGAATCTCTTGGAAGGTACGGGGGTTTGTCGTGTCCCATATGCGACAGTTATGGGTGTTCACTGTTCCACTGAGGTGGAAATGGGCCTCATCGCTCCACAGAATCTGCCACGGCCACGATGCATCCACTTCAACTCTAGCAAGAAATGTCAATGCAAAGGTCAGTCGCATCTCCCTGTCTGTGGCCAGCAATTGTTGATTAGGGCGGATTTTGTACGGGAAACAATGCACCATTTTTCTGAGTACGTTCCACACTGTGCTATAGGGAACACCCAAGTGTCGTGACACTGCACGTGCACTACTGCAGCCTAAAACATTATCCATTGACTGTTCAACAATACCGGTGGCAACATCTTCAACGACATCTGAACGAACCGGTTTGCGTCCTCGACCAGGCTGAACTCCAAGATGTCCAGTTTCCTCGAATCGAGCGATCATTCTCCTGAGAGCTTGTGGAAGCAATGGTCCCTTACGCAAATCCTTAAGTCGGCGAAACTCTCGAAGTGCTGCTGGAGCATTTCCTTTATTCTCGTAAAACAACTTCACAAGCAAAGCGCGTTCTGGCAGCGTGACAGCCATCACTAATAAGAATGACATTCCCCACCTTTTAACATGGCTTCTAACCATGCTTTATGCAAATTTTTCTGGTTACAGTATGAAATTGCAGTTACAACGGGAGTTCTAGCTTCTTTACTATTTTTATTTTCCATAAGGGGCAGAAAAATTAAAAAGGAAGCATGGAAGCATTCCATTCCGCATAAACATTTTAATTTTTATTATTATTTGTGTCTTTTGATCATAGTTCCAGTTGTGCAGCGCCACCTATCGGTGATTTCAGGAACTAATTTTTTTTTCGTGAAATCCGTTT
>JAOUZG010006274.1:232767-259489 GCA_026289955.1 Argiope argentata
TTAATGCCAAAAGTCACCAAAGGGTGAAAGTCATTAACTCGGGTATCTGTACAACATTAATCAGAATGCCTACTTGTAAAACTATTCCTTAACAGGACACTTACTGCGCTGAAAACAATATTAGAAATTCTGAAAAATATCGTGTTTATCTTTTTTCATTCAAATTAGCATATTTATTTTAAAGTTTCAATACTAAAAAATTGTGCATTTTTATCTAGCATATTATCCTAGTTTTATGTCAGTGTAATTGCCACCATAGGCACTAATTTCAAGGAAGTGGCAAGTAAGGAATAAATATTTAAGTAATAAATTTTAGAACTAAATGTTAAATAAGGATCCATTTTACATTTGTTTTAGATATTTTTTGTGTTAAAATTGTGCTCTTAAAAGTAATGCAATGCACTATTAATGTTTCGCAAGCAATATGTTAAGACTTCTATTCTTGAACCCTGGAGAGCATTTAGTGGAGCTAGAAAGTGCAGGGAATCGAACGAAATAAGACACTAGATAAATGAATAAAAGAATTCTTAAAATAATATTATATATATATATATATATATAAATCAATAATGATAAAATAGATAATTATTTTAAAAAGAAAGGATGATGTAGTATTAAAGAAATAAATGAAATAAAATAAATATATATATATATATCGAAACAATGAGAAACATACTGCAAAAAATTGCAGGAAGTGATTAAGAAGTACAAATAGCAAAATTTAGTATTGCTTTTAATATTTTTCCAGTGGATTCATTCACATAGGTCATATTAGTACGATGTTCTATGTTAAAATAAAAATTGGAAAGAAAATCTTTCAGAAGTTTTTTTTTTAAAAATAAAACGTATCCCATTTTTCTTCTTTAATATCAACTATTTATTGACAAATAAAAGCAGACGAGACACTCCGGGATGTTTAATTCTAATCCAAGACAAAACTGAGGCAATTTCTCAATCCACGACAAACAGCCGAATGTCTTTGGTAATCCGAGACGTCTAGTCACTTTAATTGATTAAAATCCATCGACGTCATTACGATGGCAAATAAAAAAACTGAATAGATTTTATACCGAAGAAAAAATAAAGCTCTTTAAAAATTAAATTAATAACGATAAAAATAAAATGGGAGACAAAAATAATGTCGTAGACATTTAAAAAAATAACTTTTATTTCGTTACGGATTGCATAAAATTGCGCTTTAAATATTTTATTCAAGCAATTTCATTCAACTAAAAACAAAGAGGAAAGAGAAAGAGGAAACGCCAAGGAAATGAAAGAAAAATCGATTCTATTGCGCACTATCATCTTCCATTGCAGATAATAAAAATAAAACAAAATGTTTACAAACAAAGCATTCGCGAGGAAAGGAAGTTCGTCTGGGAAAGGTACGTACCCATATTCCAAAGCGAAACAAAAACCGCTCAATTGCGCAACAGAACTATTGCGCAGAGTCTCTCCTCTCTCTTCAGTTTTTTTCTTTTCTTTTTTTTTCTCTCTCTCCCGCCTCGACGGATTATAAAGGATGAAACTGTACGAAAAAATATTTAGGAGTCTATTGTTTGCTTTTACTGTAAACTTCGGCTAATATAGGAAATCCAGAGAAGAATCAATATACTTATTGAATTTCCTAGGCACCGTTCGCGTTATCGTGATTTTTTGGAGAGAGTTTTTCTTTGCTTTTTTTCCCTCCATTTTAATATGCGATTATAAAATGCAATAGCATAAAATTTTGTTTGCGATGTAATTAGTAAATTGCTGATGCTTAAAAAACATTATAATGCTAGAGAAATTTTTATTTGTTAAAAATAATTAAATAACCTTGAGATAGCATAATAATGAAAAATCTTGTTTTCTAGCTCTATTCATATGCTGTGTTTCTTTTTTTTCCAATCGAATTTAGTGATGAAAAAATTTGGTGTGTGTGTGTGCAATGATATTTTAACCTCTCAATTTAAATTATTCATATCAATTTCTTAATTTTCACTTTAAGTTAGCCATAGTAACATTATTCTAAAATATTCTCTTACTTCCTGATCCATTCCACTTGTTCTAGTTAATTAATTCAACAGAAGCTTTGTAAAATTGTTGAATCAGTTAAAGGTCGGCTACTTTCCCACACTCCAAGTGTAAGGACAGGAATTAGCCAGCTTAGCAAATTCCATTAAAAGATCCCTATGATTCCCTTGCACGAGCTGTACATGTGATTGACATGCGTCAAAAATCCCTATTAAAATCTTAACAGTATATATTCGAAGGGATAACAGGTTCATCAGCTTTTCCGTCAATTCGTTTTGAGTTGTTCTGTGTTGTGCACGTCGCTTTCTTGTACATGCTTTCTTGCCTGCTTCCCGTGATGGAATAAAATGAATTTAAAAATTCAACCTGTCTTCTGCCATGATTTCAGCCACGACTCTGCTATTAGCTTTCAGCAAATACTTTAAATGCTTTACATTGTGTATATATATATATAAATAAAATTTCGGATTTTTAGAAAGAAAACATGATTAATTGAAAATTTCAGATAATTGATTGAAAATAAAATAATTAAATGAAAGTACAATAACAATGAATTAAAAGCAATTAAAAATCTGAAATAGCAGAAAAAATAAAAGCAATACATCTCTAAGTGTTATTTTCCCATCTTCTAATTAAAACTTTTCCTAAAAACATTAAAAATCTGACACGATATTTTAAAGTTGAAAATGTTTTGAAAAAACTTTCTCTCCTCTACATGTTTCAAACAGTTGGCAAAAAACTAACAATTTGAGACATGATGTCCTTCAGAGTCCTAAGATTACCCGGTACCATCAGTACTGAACTCAAGTCATTATTTTCAACTTGAAGATGTTTTTTATGTCCGGAGATTTCTGTGCATTCCTATAAATAGTGGTAAACAGTACCGATTCATCCACAAGTGCATTTATTTTCCAGCAATCTTCCGAATCTTTGGAAATATGCAGGGAATCTCCCATGTCCTGATATATTTGGATTACCAGTGGATGGTATCTTCTTATTTTTATTTCTGGATTAGGAATAAAATCGTAAGTTACTCTTCCTTTTTTTTAGACATTTACCATCTGTCAAACCATTGTAGCTTAATTCTTCTCTCAATTCCCATTTTAAGACACCATTTGATTTGGGGACAATTATATCCACACTCTCTTCCAGTGCCACAATCTTTGCATATTGATTCGCCTTTTCATTACCACATATCCCAATATGGGCCTTAACCCAACTCAACTCTATCCTACCATGCCTACACCTAAAAGGAAAATTAAAGTATTTCCTTTTTTTTTCTGCTATCGTTTCAATGAAAATTGAATAAATAACAACCATGATAAGATTTAATATTTTACGTAGTCTTTTTTATAGAAGTATTAATTAATACATGTAAAATCAATAATAATAATTAGGTCAATTATTCGTACAATAATTGACCTCGTTTCAGTGTATTCGGTATATAAATACACTGAAAATCAGCTACTAAAACTCATTTATCCAGTCAGTTGCATTTTTTAATTGTATCGTTTACAAATACATGTACATACAGGCGATAGATTCTATAGACAGATACCGGCAAATATGCGAAACAAATCAATATTTTTAGGGAAAGACCATATAACAAATTTCATTTGTCCATCTTCCCCCATTTTTGAATTGGCATATTGATGGTATTAAGACAGACATCATTTCTAACATTATATCGGACTAAGAAAAAGTTAAAAATGCCATCAAATTTCATTAAAATTTGAAATCTATCTTTTTACTATTATATATTCTTTTCACATAGTTTCTTATACGAGAAAATAAAAGTTTTCTATTTGCTGTTATTATAAAAAGCACTCTAGTTGTTATTGTACTGTTGATATAGTTTCAAGATACATTGTTATACTTTTAGAGTAGATGCGCATGAGTAATTCACTACACAATGCACATTCAATTCGTCTTCTAAAGAAAAACTATAAAATACTTTTACCAAGAACGATGCAGACAAAATACTTCCTTCAATCTGTTTTGAAAGAGACGCTTCTTAAAAGGTCAGACAGTAACCCAAACAATGAAATAAGCATCGATCCATGATTAATTTTCGTCTGGCTACGAATATTTATCTAAATGTATAGAAAGAATGTCTACGGTCTTATGTTTAATCTAGTTAGTTTGTAACGTACACTTTCGACATTGTCAGAGCTCCCAAGGTCATCATAGACAAACACAGTTAATTCTATACGCAAAGGATATATTGCGAGAAAAATATTAAGTGGAAAAGGACAAACCATAGCGAATTGATAAGAAAACAATTTAAAGATTAAAAAACCTAAGATAAATGACTTTAAAAAATATTTTTCTTATGTCTATAATTTATTAATATTTCCAAAAAATGATTATTTTCGCTGTAATCTCGATTTCCTCAGTTATATTAACATTAGTAAAGAACATTAGAGCTTTTTCGATTAGAATCTCGTAATTTTAAACCCGTTCAGATATCACGGATGATATATGAGCCGACACCTCCAAATAGACGCATTACATCTTAGAAAGAGCGTTTAGCATCGACGGATTTAGTGGGCACATCAGCCATTTTTACATGCCGTTTCGGCAGTTTCCTGGTCAGCTTATGATGATGAAACATTAGGAAAGGAGTCACCGTGTAAGCGGGTCTAATGCACTTTAAATCTATCGGGGCATAATGACTTTTCAATAGTGTAATGGTGAAGCTTGAGGAGGGAGGGAACAGCTCTTGTATCGTCCTCGTCATCCGAACATCATTCAAAAATCTGTCTCAAAATAATCCTAATGTTGCTTTAAAATGGGACTTAAATATAACTTAAGTAGTTAGTATAAATATACCAACTAGTTTATACTTTCCCAGGCATGTAAATGAAAGGAATAAATAAAAAAATTAAAATGAAATCTGCTATGCATATTTCAGTGTATCATGTCAGAATATAATTTCTTGAACGGTGCAAATTAAATTTTATTTTTATTCATTTTAATTGTTTCATTGAATGAGTCACTTGCAAACGATCAAAAAAACTTTGTTTCGCATTGATTGTTTAAAAAAATATCACATTCCCTATTTATTACATTTCATATAATCACGTGCTCAAAATGACATTTTTCTAGGTTTTATTTGCTGTGGTCATTAACTTTTTTTTAATTAGAGCTTTTATAAATGCAATGGTAAGACGTTATTAAAAGTTGATTTTTTGAGATGCTCGTGCAGATAATAAAATTTTTATTTTTGTCTACGGATTAACATTTTTATTTTTCGCCTACGGATTTTTGTTGACGCCAGAAAACCTCATTCCCAAAACAATATTATGTTCTGACATGATAAAAATCAAATGATTAAATAAATGCTTTTTGTAATTCGATCCCGTGACTACAACGGTAGTTCTATGTCAAATTCTGGTTTCAATATGTTGGGGAAAAAAGCTTCCAAACAACATATTCAATTTTCAGGTACTTGTGCAAAGATTAATCGCCATAAAAGCACAGTAAATCCAGTAAAAGGCTTAGGATCTTTCAATAAATTCAGTAAAAATGCTAAATTCGCACCAAAGAATCGCTATTTCATATCGACTGTTCGCCAATACCATTCAAGATATTCTCAGCCTTACTTTTTATGAGGGGGAAGGGGATAACCCATTTATTACAAATATGCAATAATATGTGTGAGGAGACCACTCCTACTGTTTTAAAAGAAATGAGATTACAGTAAAATTCCTAATTTATAAAAAAAAATTCGTCAATTTCGTCAATAAAATTAGTTAATTTCGTCATTTTGAAGTTTTTTTTATTTACTTATGTAGCTAAAACCACCGAGGTATTCTAGTGTTACACATTCTAGTGCTTACATTCACTGCCTTAGGAATCTCAAAAACTGAGTTCCTTCACTCATTGTCTCACAGAATCACTGAATCATTCACTCATTGTCTCACAGAATCATTGAATCATTCACTCATTTTCTGATAGAAGGGAGTAATCTCTCCTTTTTCCATTTTAAGATTTCAAGTCAAAACACGCCATTATGTTGCCGGTAATATAAATAAAAAGATGTATTTTTAGTAATAGATATAATTAACTAATATTCATAACTCATTAACAAATTTCTCTTTCCATCCCAGAGAAGAAAAGGGGGGGGGAGTACCACTGGTACACAAATTCGTCACCAAAAAGATAGCGTCACCTAAGGCCATGAAAGGCAATTAGATTCGTTAAAAGGAAAGTAGAGGGGGTACATAGGATGAAAGAGAAAATAAATCAACTTTAAAATAATCAGTAAAAGAGACGCAGTAACGGAAAGGGAGATAAATGCCCTTGGAACTAGTCTTTAAGGTGGCTATGAAAAGAAAATGTCACAATGTTTATGTCAATTTTCAAAGATAAATACGATGAGGCGAAAAATGATACCATGTTCTGAGTATCATTTGCCCTTGACAAGCCATTAATGGCGAATAGGAGCGAAAACTCATATTATACCCCAGGCGATACTTTCGTTCACTATGCCACAGGCGTGCACTTTTTCCCTGCCTCATATTTTCTATGAATGAGGTTTATTTTTATAAACACTTACAAGAATGAATATGAAAATCAGATATTATCAACGAAGAATATCCGAAAATCAAAAGTTTTGTTTTCAATTTTTGAAGCAGAAGCGCTGCGCTTGTTCACTAATTGGTAAATAATAAAAGTCATTTTTCCGTCGATGAATACTGCGCAGACTCCATATAGATAATTTTAAAAAAATTGAATATCCAACCTCACACGAGTTATATTCTGTCGTCAGTTTTCTTGTGCTGGGAACACAAAACCATCATCAAACCCCACACAAATTTGTTAAGTTATGGGCAAAACGCGATGTGTGATTTGATGGTAAGGAGATGGGGGGGGGGATTTTCAATGAAGGACCTGAAAATGTTCACGATGAAGAAAGAAGTGGACGGCGCCTCTCTAACTGAGGATGATTTGTCTATCGAATTTAAAGAGATGATTAGGGAAACCGAATATTCACCATTACGACATTTTCAATGCATTTTAATTAAAATACTTTTTTCGATCTTTCATCATTGTGGACGGCATCTTTATTATGGTGAGGGCATATAAATTTGTTGCCCCTCTAAGATAAACATTTCATCAATGGTATTAACGACTTTCGAAAATAATCTACACATTGTATTTCATTGTGTAATAAAACCTTTTTTCTAATAACCGTTCATTTTTAAAAATTTCTTATTAAAATGTAGTTTCCGGATACCCTACGTATATTTCAAGATTTACAAAGAGCCTAAACAAGTTTTTTACAAGTTAATTATAAAAAATAATCATAATTTAAACAAAATGGTAAATTTCTGTACCTCTGAGCATTCTTAGATATTAATGACTCAAGTTAGCGCAAAAATCTGTATTTTGCAGTTCTCTCATTTAATACATTATATGTATCTGTTGTTCGGGTTCAGGATTAGACAAACAAAAGCAGTTGTTCCAACACTTTACGGACTTTTTTTAAAAAAATAACATTGTGTGTGGATCAGTTACTATTGTTCTTTTCTATGAAATTTTCTGTTCCGTGCAAGTTTCTACTTTTCGGGCGAGAACACAATTTTTTTTAAAGTTTTATTAGAAAAATCTAACGTAATAATGAGAGGTATTTTCCGTCTGAAACATAAGACTTTTAGATCTTGTAACAGAAATTTCATATGCATCGATATAGGCAATGTGTGAACTGCCAACATTTTTTAAAACCAGAAATTGATTATTTAACTTATAACCTATTACATCGAATAGATGAAATAAGTACATCAATTTTTTAATAGAACTATGTACATTTGAAAAACGCAGACTAATATATGTACCCTGTAGGCAGTTCCCATTTGAAAGTCTAGGAGACATTTTCCTCGAATATGTCTTGCCATCATGTAACATTTTGAAGTCATGAATGATTTTAAAAAAAGACTTAACTCTGTGACGTGATATTATTTTATCGACAAGTCCTAATGCATGCTTCATTTTTGGGTTATTGTCTGCTTTTGTAACTACACAATGAAATTTGTGTTTTTTTGGTAATTGAAAACTTTCTAAATTCTGTTTCAGTAAAGATTATAATACTTTATAAACATTTTAAAGCAACAACTAGATCTGGGAGTAGAAAGTTTCCATCTAACATACTGTAAAATAAAAATTTTCAATGTAAAAATTCTTGTATTGTAATTAATTTTTTTCATTTTAATGTAACATAAATTTTATCTTAACATTTGCTATTAAATTATACTTTAGAATAATCAGAATCTATTTTATTTTCATCTTCCATTTCTTTTCCATATCCTGTTTCTTCCCAATCTATTTAAAGTATTCAAAACATTATCAAGTTTTAAAATAGTTTATAAGTATAATCTACGCAAAGTGGCGTTTCTGAAAAAGTTCAATTTGGTTTTACATGATCATCTAACTCATTATGACCTTTCGTTTTATCCTTTGAGCTGAACCTCGTGACTACGATCGTAAGGCTGTGAACCATTTCTTGATAATACTAGTTATCTCTGTATCAGTCTAGATTTTCACATCATCACTACCCTACGCTTTTAGATATTCTATTATCGTGTATTTACTTCACGGTAACTGTAAACGAAATATAACTATAACGATGACATATTGATTTAAATATTACACAAACGAGACTTTGTTGACATTATCATATCTTGACTCGCAAAAGATAGCAGCTGTTGTCATTACTTGCAAAATTTGTATCTCTTTTCAGAATGAATTAACACCCGCTTTAAATTACAATATTAAATAAATAAATAAATATAAATCGTCACTTTTTTTCTCTATGTACTGTTTGAATTATCCTAAAGCAAACGATTTTATGATACACGTCGTTTTGTTCTGACACAGTTATTTACATAAATATGCAGTAATACACTGTTTGATTAATGCATTTATATAACACATAATTTTGTCCTGAAATAGGATAATGCATTCTATCTCAAAATATTTTTTAATTAATCCTCTTGCTTGATTTAATGTAGATAGATATCATATTTCAATTATCCTGTACAATTATGGTAATGGGTAGTAAACGTAATATACAATTTTGGGAATGAGTAGTAAGCATAATATATTAGTGTTGTGTAATATATAAACAATTTTTTTTCATTGAAATATTTCAACTTATTCTTAAAGAGTTTCCTATAAATAGTTCCAGAATCTTTTCAGGAAAAGCGAAATAATCTTTCGGAATGTTTCAGCTGGAAAAAGATAAGTTTAGATAAACATGATACGAGTAAAAGATTACTGTATAAAAATATAAGTTTCATTTTTTCCCGAAACGTAACAGAAGATGGAGAAAAAGAGGTTACAGCAGATTATCCGAGACAGGAGAATTACGTCATTTTTGAAACGTTTGAGAATAGGATTTTAAAAAATATTCCCAGATTATTTCGAGCGGAAAATACTTTTAGCTCGAGATTTTGAAGAAAAATTTGTGGATCTTTTATACAAATATTGAAAATAAATTGATATGGAATATTTTAAGTACTTTTTGTAGCTTTAAAAATGAGATAAATGCACATTAAATTAGTCTAAATTTTATTTTTGCAATATAATATTCAAAATACTACAAAGTTATACAGAGAAAACGGATTACTTGTTTTTCATACATAGAAGAATGTTGAATGATGCAATAGAAAAAATAAAAATAAAATAAATTATTTATAATACAGCTGCATTGTAGTAATTTATCAAATTTCTAAATGCAAATTACATTAATTTTAAATGCACCTACTTCTGCCACAGCTTTACATTTTTTATTTCCTCCTTAAAAAATATTCTTCAAACGAAATTGTGGCGTATATTAGATAAGGATTCTTTCGAATCAGTGGCATATATTAGAGAAAGATTCTTTCGGATCAGTGGCGTAGGACCTTGGAACAAGAGGTATTTAAATACGTCAACACCAGTTTTGTTGACTTCGCAAAAAAAAAATGCATTTATTTCCCCTTTTCTTTTTTATACCACGTTATGGTGGGGGGTGTCGAAAAAATTATACTGGCTTTCTCGGGCGACGTAGCCTTTCTACGCCACTGTTTAAATGAATATTCACAAGAATGTTCTTTACTTTTTTTACTATAATTGCACTGATTAAATATTACATTATTTTCAGGACTACATATATTATTCACTTTATTATTCATTGTATGTAACCTAGTTGAACTAGTATACAATTCTGAACCGTAATACATTGCCATTTTCTGTTCGAGTCAGTACATCATTCACATCTGAAATATTGTGCCAAAAACCACAAAATTATAATTTTTTAGAAATTAAATACATTACTCATAGTATTAGCATTATCTGAGAACATTATTTTAAAAAGATAACTCAAATATGTAAACTACTTACCATTGCAAAAAGTTCCAAATAATGTAAGGCTCCATAAGAGTGATGGCCAAAAACAAAACGCAATTCTAAAAACAAATTGAAAAAAAAAAGAATTGACGAAACAACTGGTACTATTTTCAGTAAAATACGAACAATTAAATTACCGTCAATTTTCTATTGCAAAATAAAACGTAATTCTATTCAATAATGTATTTTACATCATTTAAATTTGCCAAAAAATATCGCCTATTATATTTCAAAATATTTTATTTCGAAAGGAATAAAATAAGAAAACACGTGGTGCTAAATATAATTTTACGTTTTTAATTTACTTCATTAGCTATTTTTATTATTTAAAATTCTATCTTCTCAAGTTTCAAATGAAAAAACACACACATAGAATTTGAAAAATAAAGGAGGAAAAAAAAGAGAATAAAGTTTCTCAATTATTTAAGTGTCTAATAATCTGTGAAAATGATTAAATCTACCGACGCAATAATAAAATTAAATGTGAAAATAAATAGCAAACGAGAAGGAGATTAATTTTCCAAAAATTATTTTAAAATAACAGATACGGTTTTTTTTTTGTTAGTATGATTGATTTTCAACGAAAGGCTCGTTTTCTTTTTTTGAAAAAACGTAAACTTTATGTACGAGCAGCTACGTTTTTATTTTATTTATCTATTATTTTTTATTACAATTATTTATCTATTATTTTTATCTACTGTTTTTCAATTTTATTTATCTATTATTTCTTATACAATCTATCTTATTACATTAACTACGTTAATTTATCACATACGTTACATTTTTTTAACAATATATTATAAAAATATTGTAATCATAAAAATATCGAACTAGAGATTTTGATTAATTTACATATTTCAGACCTATTTGAGGCATCAAAACATTTTTTGGAAATTTGCCCGTCTTTATATGTAAACACAAAAATACTTTGAAACTAGGTGCGTGAAATTTGGCATAGGGTCTTTATAGGATATTTGTGATTTCTACTGAATTTTGAACGAGATACGTTAACAAGTAATTTGTTTGTCTTTCCGAATGCTACTAAACATAATAAAAAATATAAGGAGCATGAAATTTGATTCATAGATTTAGCATTTAAAATTTAAATCTGAATCAACTATTAAACTAAATCAGTCAGTGGGTTTTTTATCTGTTGATCTACGCATCTACATAAATGTAAACGCAATAACTCAGAAATATAAACGCATTAACTCAGGAAATTTGATATGTATTCTTGTTATTATAATTGCAGTTCTGCGTCAAACTTTGATTTCAGTCGATTTACAAAATGCAAGCTCTGTTATCTTCACTATACTACGAAGCAGTAAAAACCAATACGCGCAACTGTGGAAATAAAATAATACTCATGGAGTTCACGATCTTGCCCCTGGGGGGAGATAATATTTTTATTAAGTAGTATGTGAGAATGTGTTGGGGAAACAACTTCCTCTGGTTATAACTAATATATATTTTCAGGAAACGGCTTGCTTTCACTTTTTGAAAATAACCGAGATCAGTAACAATAATCATGAGAAAGACGATAGAGATGAATTTAAACTGGTAAGCTCAAATGTATCTCTTTAACCTTCTTTCGACTCTAATTCATAAAAGACACTAAACATGAGGCAGAGCCGATTTACATCATGGAATAAATAAAAATGTACATAGCACGGCAAACAGTGCTTCTTGAATTAGCTATTAATGGGTCTGGAGCGTGCTATAATGCACAGTAACGATTTCGAGATCGGAGGATTGCGTGTTCGATTTTTGATTGCTCTTTAGGTATGCCTGGCAAGTGGGTGTAGCACACGCTAATTCAGGTCTAAGTTCAAATACCCCCACTGTTACGCGGGAGCGTGGAAAGTGGAACATGAACCGAAGCATCGATTTCGTCGTCATTAGTCTGGGGTAAAAAATAACTCCACATGAAAACAAAATACTTATCCTTATGTTTTGCGTTTATTGACTTAAATTTGATTGGTTAATTAAAAAGGTTTTAAGGGTAACAATATTCAGGTTATTCTTATATTTATCCAATATTTGATTTTTTTTTACCTAAATTATTCTGATATCGGCAATTTAATTTTGGATTCCGTTATGGATTTTAAAGAATAAAAAGGATATGGCGTTATTGCAAAGGATAAGACAATGTGAAATCAGATACTAAAAGGCATGTACCTTATCGCTTATATTACTGTGATTTCAGGACTATTAAAAATGAAAAATATGCATAAGTATTTTTAAAGTTTTTCGACCAAACCTGATTTCATTTTATTCTATCAAAATGTTGTAGTTAATTCTTATATAACTGTAGAAAATATTTAATTTAGACGGTTAGCCTGTTAATTAATTTTCAGTTGCATGATACTTAAAATGTAAACTTAGTTAAAATTGTCTTTTTTAGCTGCAAGTATTTGTATAAATATTACAATTTCATTGATAAATGGTAGTACATTTTAAAAGTTTAGAAATTATTAACAACTAACAATATTGCTTATAGGTTGTTTACTAAAAATTTCAAATACGATCCTTTTCCATTAAATAATTAAAAGCCATTTAGTGACAGTGACAGAATTATATAACATCCCATTTTTCGGTTTTAACCAATCACCAACAGAACTGCGATTGTAAAACGACTGTTCGATCCATCACCTATTTTCAAATGGTTCTTCTAACATCATAGGATGAATGATCTGAACATAAAAACATACCTTTAAATCGCTAAAGTATTTCTCCAAATATGTATTTGTTTTGTTCAGTCATTTTTTACTCCCAAAGAATTTGCATCGAACGTCATTCGAATCCCATTTACTCTGCTTCGAAAACAAATCATCTGCTCTTTTTGTTTTAAATTTACTTCACAGATGCTTTATCCGGGCATTAATAATAGAAGGGAAACGGTTCTGACTCATGTGATACAAGTCAAATGCACGCAGCTGATTCAGTTTCTTTGATTCTTTTATTCATCTTGCCAGAAAAAAGAAAGAGGGAAAAGGTTGTAACAACAAAGAGCATAAAATAACTTGATAAAAATATGTTGGAAGCTATGTAAGTATCGCATCATGAAAGCAGATTTCATTATCAATAAGATATAAAAAACAGTGAATGTAATCATGCGCAGCTGAATTGCTATAATTAAAAAATGTCTTATTATTTGATTGAGAGAAGGGTTTTGTACAGGACATCTGCATTTCAAAAATATGACTCTTTAAGTATACCTTGCTTCACGAAATGCTATATTTTATCGTAAAAAAACCATAAAGTTAAATGTTGAACGTTTGCTTATCCGAGATACCCGAGAGCAATGATTCCGTAAGAAACATTTTCAGATTCGAATTTTGAATACACTAAAGAAACCCAGCAATTACACTATCGAAAAACTGAAGTGCAAAAATAAATTATTCATATTACATATAGGGTAACATGTAAAGTTTGAATAAATCATTCCAACTTTTACTAGAAATAAAATTCCTAATCACAAAATCAGTTGAGTCACTAAACGCAAGAAGAGGTATCTTATATTTTATTTTTTAAAGGAATTTTCTTGCAAAAATGCCAACGTGATGTTCTATGTTATTAAAGCTTAAGACTCACCTGTAGCCGCTGAGAGCTTTATGTCCATCCTACTGCAAAGCAGTCGTAATGGCTTTAATGTGCAAGGTCATGGAGCGGCGTTCTGTAGATGCTGAAAAAAAAAGGATTAAAAGGAATTTTACAAGAAATGGTCGTGACAGGAATTTCACTCTAAAAAATGACCAAGAAAAGTCAGAGACTATACAATGGACTATTATATGATCAACACGAAAGCATCAAAATTTATTATAGATAAACTTTACAGTAATGACATAATCTGTTTCAAATGGTGATCTAGTCCATGTAAAAAGAAAGTCTGAAGTTTCCAAAGCAGGAAAAAAAATGTTTCCAACAAAAATTTTTTTCTTTCTAAATTGCTAAATACCATCAATTTTCTCTACCTATAACAAACTATACCTACCATAAACATACTATAACCTGAAAAGCCCGCATTGTAACTTTGTTACACAAGATATTGTGTTGTTGTATAATTGATTGACAAGATTTGTGTAATTATATATTTAATTGACAAGATATTGTGTAGTTATATGATTGATTGACAAGATATTGGGTTGTTACATCATTTATTGACAAGATATTGTGCAGTTATATGATTGATTGATAAGATATTCTGTTGTTATATGAATGATTGTCTAGATATTCTGTTGTTATATGATTGATTGACAAGATATTGTGTTGTTATATCATTGACAAGATATTGTGTTGTTATATCATTGATTAACAAGATATTGTGTTGTTATATCATTAATTGGCAAGATATTATGCTGTACATTATAACAATGATACGTATATGGACAAGACTTGTCACCCAACTTTAGCTTCTGAAATGCGGTTGTGTTTAAAATTTGAAACAATCCATCACTGAATCTATTTTCTATTAATCTACACATTTGTATGCATGTAAATAAATAAGTCAACAACGTTAAGACTGAGTTACATGAAATTTGGTATGTGATTTTTGTAGCAGGGTGAGTGAACAATCCAAGGAAAAATGGTTTTTTTTTACTGTTCTTATTTATTTTTACACACACACATACGCTGAAGTGACAAAAGTCATGGGATGACTGTTAATATCGCGTCGGTCCTCCTTTTGCACGGCGAAGTGCAACAACTCGACGTGTCATGGAGTCCACAAGTCGTTGGAAGTCCTCTGCAGGAATATTGAGCCATGCTGTCTGTATAGACGTCCATAATTGTGAAAGTGTGGATGGTGCAGGAGTTTGGGCACGAACGGACCCTTCGATGATGTCCCATAAATGCTCGATGGGATTCATATCGGGCGATCTAGGTGGCCAGATCATGCGCTGGAATTGTCGGGAATGTTCTTCAAACCAATCGCGAACAGTTCTGGCCCGGTGACATGGCGCATTGTCATCCATAAAATTCCCATCCTTGTGTGGGTACGTGAAGTCCATGAATGGCTGCAAGTGATCGGCAATCAGCTGAACATAACCCTTTTCAGTTAATGATCGCTTCAGTTGCACCAGAGGACCGAGTCCATGCCATGTAAAAACAGCCCACACCGTTATGCAGCCACCACCAGCTTGAACAGTGCCTTGCTGACAGTTTGGGTCCATGGCTTCGTGGGGTCTGCGCCACACTCGAACTCTACCATCAGCTCGTAACAACTGAAATCGTGACTCATCTGACCCTGCCACGGTTTTCCACTGGTCTATGGACCAGTTGATATGCTCACGTGCCCAGGAGAGTCGCTGCAGGCGATGTCGTGCTGTCAGTAAAGGCACTCGAGTCGGTCTTCTGCTGTCATAGCCCCAGGAAGACAAATTTCACCGCACAGTCCTATCGGACACGTCCCTCGTACGTCCCACATTTATTCCTGCAGTTATTTGACGAAGTGTTGCGTGTCTATTAACATTGACCATTCTACACAGACGTCGGTGGTCTCGGTCGTTAAGTGCAGGTGGTCACCCACTGCGCTGTCCATGAAGGGATGGGATGCCTGAAATTTCATACTCTCGGCACACTCTTGATACTGTGGATCTCGGAATGTTGAATTCACTAACGATATCCGCAATGGAATGACCCATTCGTCTAGCTCCAACTAACATTCCACGTTCAAAGTCTGTTAATTCTCGTCGTGCCGCCATAAATCACGAAAAACCTGTTCACATGAATAACTTGAACACAAATGAAAGCTCTGGAAAACGAACTGCGCATTTATACTTTTTCGCTGCGATACTACTGCCATCTGTATATTTGCATATTGCTATCCCATGACTTTTGTCACTTCAGTGTATATCTAACAACACATGGACGATGATCAAACTCAATCTATATAAAGTAACACATAATACTGATTTAAATATAGGAAATGCCGCTTACAAAGAGCGAACGAATAATTTCTTTTGCCGCTCACAAAGAGCGCGTGGTGCTTGTTTTCACCAATTTCTCATCAACACTGGTTGAAATGTTTGCAATAAAAAGTTCAAGTGCGCGTCGCTCACATTCCAAGTATATATTATGGTTTAGAGTATGCTGCGCCATCTATGCTCAGTATTAATTAATATTTAATATATGAATAACTATATTAAGAATAAAAAAACAGAAGTAAAATAATTAAAGAATAAAACAAAAATTGAACATAATAAAATCACATAAACAATCTTGTCACTAAAATCGTAATTCTATATCAAATTTGGATTTCAATCTGCTCAAGAGAAGGCATTTTAATGCATATTCTATTATTTTTAATATTTTACTATGTACAAAACGCATGTGTACAAGACTCTGAAAATAACATTTTGAGCACACAGGGCAGCAGTGGCCTTGCCCAAGGTCTCCACAATTCTTCTAAAGGCATAGCATTTCAATAGGGAAAGATGCAAGAATTTTTACTGTAGGCCACTTCTGCTGGCTCTATTCAGCGATTCCATTAGTGCAACTGTCAGTTATTGTTAAGCAAAATTTCTAAAAAGGCTTATATAATAAAAAGTCATTCATCTATTCTGCATGTGTTTCAATTTTGTCTATAAGTGTAACGGGCATTTGGTATGTATTACAAAGAGAATAGCAGTTCCTAGACATGTTTTAGCGTTCTGTTTCTATTTTTCATCATTTTCTCTTTTTTTTACAGAGTATATTTTATTAAAAATAATAATATAAAATATACTCTGAATCTTAAGAGTATAAACTAGCATGCTAAACCTTTTTATTTGGAATACTCTTATAGTTTAAATATATTTTTGAGGTCATAATGACCAATATTATTGCTCGAGGATCAAATAATGTTTCCCTTTCATGACGAAGCAACTTGACCTTGAGAAAAGAATCAGTGACCGTTTATTTTCATTTCACATTTCATTATCATGTGCTTTTTTTCCGCAATTGATTAATAGACTTAAAGAAAATAAAAAGAAACAGAAACAAAAGATCAGTCTATCCTTAGGTGATACATTCTCTTATAAACAAATAAAAAAATGAAAGCAACAATTTAATGTCGATGACGCATAGCACTTTTTTCGTATCGTTCTTTCGCTTAATCATCAGCTTGTTTAGAAAGAGCAATCGCAAAGACAAGAAATTTTGGTTTTTGCAAGTGATAAGAGATTTTCTACTCTTCCGTGCACGTTTATTGAATTTTATTTTTTTATTTTATTTTGAAACGTATATATATTTTATACTAAATATTTTATACATAAAAATTATATATTTTTTATTAAATACAAATTTTACAAATTATATTTTTTATTAAATACAAGTTTTTACAAATTATATATTTTATTAAATACAAATTTTTACAAATTATATTTTTTATTAAATACAAATTTTACAAATTATATTTTCATTAAATACAAATTTCACAAATTATATTTTTATTAAATACAAATTTCACAAATTATATTTTTTATTAAATGCAATTGTGAATTATTTTTTTAAAAAAAGAATTTCCTCATTTAATGATTACATGGGTTGTTCCTGGTTGTAAACCTTAATTACACAAAATTCTTAACGAATAAAATTAGTTCACAATTTCTATAAAAAAAACTTAATTTACATTTAGATCTACGATGTATTATTTCAAATGTACAACTGACAAAAGCAGTTGCACATGTTATAATGTCTGTCTATAGAATATATAATGATTTTTTTTTCGCTTTTTATTCTAGAATTCTATGAGAATATCCAAACTTTCAATAGATGTAATTTTTAATTTAAAATGTAATAATAATAAACAAATTTCTGAATTCTGAAAAGTTTTTTTCTTTCGTGCTGCAAAACGTCTTGGAACTATTAAAACACAGAAAGCAAGAAAAGAAAATTAAACTTTTAAGATATTAGCTGATAACAGATAGCTTTTGTTTATAGATTTATATCACCAAGTTTGTATGCTTTGATCAATATTGTACAATGTTGTGGTATATAATATTATCCAATATTCAACAATATTATGCAATATTGCGAATTTTGTTTAATATTATACAATATTATACTACTTGTACAGTACTGTAATTGTTGCTACGGGGGATTTTTGTCGAGTAAGCACTTTTAATGAGTCCAAAAGACTCAGTGGCCAAACACCCTTACCGATATAATATTAGATATATCTAAATTTACATCATATTATGTAAGAGGGCGTGAAATCTAACATCTTATCCGTGTTAAGGGCGTGAGAATTCTATTTTTTAATGATTGCTTGCATTTAAATGATTCGTGATAATATCATTTGCTCAAGAATCCTTGATTAGCAGTTCTTTGTGTGCCATTTTACGACGACCTTTTTATAATGCCATGTAACGTTATATAAATGTTGTAAGATGAGATACATAGTTCAAGGGATATCTTCATGATTTTATCTCAGTTCAGAATCAGTTGGTATTTTACAGAACGATAACCTACTGGTTTCAAAGTGAGACATAGTTTATCAAATCCCTTTTTCAAGATATAAGCACCGTTTATTATTATATATTACACACTCTCATATCTTTGAATAATCACTACTCATAATAAAGAAATTTTATATTCATTTCGAACTCTCGAAAGTGTTAATCTTCAACAGAAAATTCATTGATAGTAGCTTATAGCAATACTTAAACCAATTGAAACCAATGAAGGTATAATCTAAAGGTATTATGAGCGCAGTGTCAAATGAGTGTCCTCACAGAAATTCTTAAAAGTTAAAAAAGAAAAAAAAAGTGCTCCAAAATTTTTATACTATAAGAAAAAACACGTTAGAGTTCTAGTTTAGAACTCACAATTAATTCACGAGTTTGAGAATTTTATACTCTAATTGTTTTGGTAAAGACTTTATAAAACAATATCTACTATAACTGGCTATTCTGACCCGTCTGAAAAATCTGAATGATCGGACCACCGCAACAGCAAAACTGGCAGGAACTGTGGGTGAATCTTAAGAGTCATCACCGGCCACGGTACAACTCTTCCCTTAGGAAGTGCGTCCCCTTATTGATGGAAAACAGCTAGCCTCCCTTTTTTATGTATCCACATGGGTGGCGAGAATCAACCACCATACTAGAAGTTTCTCATCCTCAATTATGAGGTGCCCTTCACCAAAGGGGGAATATGACAATATAAATAAAAATTAAGAATATTTAAATAAATTTGTTCAAGTATTTACATAGAATCGAAATGCAAGTAGATTAATATACAAAATCTAAAAAAAACCTCACTCTTATTTAAATAGGAACACATACAATAAGCTTTGTTTCTTGTGGACTAATGTACCTTAAGGCTAAGGATTTTTCTAAAGTAAATTATATGATTCCACTGTATCAAGTTTTAACACTAGTAATTCATGTGATGTCATAATAAATGTCATGTAATTAACTGTGTTTTCCTTCTCTTAGCTGTAATGTCACGTCTTTTTCCCATCTACAAGGATGTGCAGTAGTTTCCGAAACTGAACAGTTAAGACGCACTTGAGGTGGGTCATGTGATCCCAAAAGTAGTCCAATGCAACTTTAAAGTTTCTTCCCCACAGAGCCAAAATGTCATAAATAAAAGTTTCATACCTTAAATGCCGGGCTTAGTGCTGCACCTTTTCCTTTCTAACCCAAGATATTCGATTTTTAGATATACTGACAATCGGAAATCCGTGTTAAGTTGCGATAAGAGTGTGTGTATTTAGGAGTACTATTTTATGATCTTCACATTAAAATCTATTAAAAGGTTATAATTTTCATAATGTATATCGTAAGTCAACAATGACCACCGCAGCCGGAATGAAAATCATGTCAGTCACCAGTGATTGATGAAGTCCATCAATGGTGACATCAATGGTCCTTCAATAAGGCATTTAAGATATGACTTGTGAAGTTTTCAAATTTTGTGTTTATTGGTTTGTAAATTTATTGTTATTATAAACCAAAAGGTTTAACATTTTCCAACTCTATATAATTAAAATTCTGTTGTAATCAATTGTAATTAATTCATACCTGTTTCTTTTACTTAATTCTCGTTCATAGCAACTTTATATAATCTTATCATTTTTTAAAATTTCAAATCTAAAAAAAAACCTGATATAATACAATTTTAAAGCCAATTATCTTGATATCTGTATAAAGAAAATGTTTCATTAGATAAGACGAAAAAAAAATAAGATAAGAGATTCTTTTTATAAAAACAGTGTTGAATCCCTTACTTTTTCTTGAATTGATGGGCACATTTATTTTATGTAAAGAGTTTTAATGGGTTTTAAACTTTAAAATACATGATTCAGTTTCCAATAAAATGAAACGCAGAAAAAAAAGGAAAAAATATGTATTTCTTTCTATTAAAACTAGATATTGAAATTAAATTTTGGCTGATTGAATACTCAATGACGCTTTTTACTTAGATATCAACACTCATTAATAGTAATTTGTTATTACTTTAGGAATAAAAACAAAAATGTCTCAAAAATACACTTTTATAAATGGTAAAAGATGGAAAATATTTTGTCATCAAAAATGGGGAATCGAAAATCATAAAAGCGTGAAGTGCTGATAAAAATAAAACTCTAAATTGGAGTTTTAATCACATTTATGATATATTTTTAAGTTTAAATGAACGTTTATGAATTTTGATTCATATGATATTCATAATTGTTTAATTTCCCTGAAAGTGCTAGTTCAACCACTTGAAAATTGAACGACATTTTCCTTCAAAACCCCACAATTGTATTGAAAAAACTTTTACTACGTTTTATTACATGTTTCACAATTTTTTTAAAAATTATTTTCTACTTTTCAGTATTTAAAATATTTCCCGATTCATTAGAAAATAACAATTTCAAATTTAATGGAATGCTGAAAAAAAATCAAATTTACTATCAGATATCTTTCATATAGCATTCAGTTTTAATTACATTTTACTAATTAATAATTAAATCATCGAAATATTAAAACCTGAATTGGAAATAATGTACAATTGAACGAAATGTCAAAACTGAGTACACCAGATAGGGAGTTAAAGTCACTTATAATTTTCCATTTTCATAAATATGAAACAAATCAAATTAAATAAAAGTGAGCAAAATTGAAGTTTGTTTCAGTAAGATATAAATTATAAGATATCTTATGCAACACTAGAAAACTGGATCTTACTTATAAATTTGTCTCAAGTCTTATTCGGTCACTTAATTTTAAAGAAATAAAGCATGTTCTTGTTTTTAAAAAAGAAGAGAGAGAGAGAACATTTATTTTAGCATTTAGTATAAAACGTATTTGAAAGGAAGTCATACCAGACTCTCCGACCCGCCACGATGAACCGACCCGCCACGATACCTGAACTGGCATTCGATTTTCCAAACTTCTGCTTCGGAGGAATCGGGTCTGGAACTTGAAAACCAACGGTTCCCAAGTCGACTCTTACTTAAAGGTCACCTTGGCCACCCTTTATTCTTTAAACCTCGGCTTTATTCATCGATGTGTTTCAGTTACGTTGAATATAAGTAATAAAATGTGCCAAATTTAAATTTCTAATAATTTAAAGCATGAAATATTTCCCACCCTTCAATCCGTTGTTATCAATCATTTACAACATTTCAAACATTTCAATTTCAAAATTTACTAATTCTCCTCGCCAAGAAACATATTTAACAAAAACAAATAATAATAATAAAAATTTTCTCTGAACATGCCTCTTATTTCTTTTTATCCCACTTTCTGGGATATGCAATTTAAAACACGTTTTCCTTTTCCAAAAGAATTTACGAAATAATTAATTAAGGAAGACAAATAATTTATTTCCAAATCCAGCAAAAAGATAAATATTTATCTTTCTACTTTTAAAATCCTTCATGTCTTATTACATGCTTACAATTAAATTGAATTGTTCTATTCATAGCTGATTCTCCTGAAAACGGAAGTAGGCAATCGATTTTTCAATTCAATTTTGATATATTAATATTTTGACACTGTGCATAATCGCGTGCCTTCAAAGAAAATATATTTTAATATTTTTTAGAATTTATTATTTCGAATGCTTATTTCTATTTAGTTATGTTTCAAAATGAAAGGCACCATTTAGACATAGCAGACATAAAGAAAAGTTACAAGATTTCATAATAATAATGATAATGTATAACGAAATATATTAAAGACGAAAAAAGGAGAAAATAATAAAAGTAAAAAGAAACGCACTGAAAACAACTCTGTTATTAGAAATTAAAATTAACAAAATAACTTTTTAAATAAAAAATCCAGAAATCAAATCAAAAATTGTACAAGATTAGGACGCTAAAAACTATAAGATAAGGAAATTAAACTATAATGAATTTAAAAATAAAAGATATTCTTAACCAATCAGTGAAAACTAAGATTTAAAAGTGTTTATAATTTATACAAGCGGCTTATAATCTTACTGTTTTAAGCTTTAACTTCCAGGCTTTTAATTAAAAAAATTTCTATAGAATGCTAATGAATGCCTGGTTTTCAAAAAAAATTATTTTCGTATATTTATAGTATAAAATGAAGTCTCCTGAAAGCGTCTGTATGTTGGAACCACAAAAACTTGAGAAATAGTTAACAGACATTGGAGATATTGATACCATTTTGTAGAGCATTTATTGGGGAAAGTTTAAGTACGTTAAAATCATATGAAAATAAAAAGGAGAATTTTATAAGTGCGATTTTAATTTATCCGCGCATGCGCGAAAACCACAAACTTCGCACGTGAAAATAGCAGGAGCTGTGGTATGCATATGCGATACATTTGTTTGTTTACGTATGATTTTGGACAGCAATTCAAATCTCATTATGCACAAAAGAAGGAAATCCAACTTTGGCGAGAACACAATAAATACCAAAAAGCTTCGTTTGTTGAGCGATAAGGAAAATTAAGAGGAAAGAAACGTTTGGCTAGCGAATATAAGAGAAATAATGTTCACACTTAGGAAAGAAGAGTCTTTTAATGAGCGAAATTACCGTCTTTCTTTAAATCGCAATGCAACTGAATTGCGGAGACAGAATGAATCTCTTGAGGAGCGAAATGATCGCCTGTATTTTGTCTACGAACATAACATATTTTTAACTTTTTAACAATCTAATTTTTTTTTGCATGTGTGTCATAAAAAATGGTTTTGTATCTAATTTGGATAATTTATTAAAAGATTTTTTTGTTTGTTTGATATTACGTAATATGCCCATGTCATATTGATTGGTGGCTAGATTTCAGTTTAAGCTAATTTTTATGCTTGGATGCTGTTCCATGGGCAACGCCGTGTGGATACTGCTAGTTATATATCATAATTATATTTATTTTTTTATATTCCAGTCATGAGGGAAACCTTTTTAAAGTCTTTATATTCTTAAACATTTTTTTAAATGAGTGATAAAATATGAACCGTACCAAAATTTAATATTTTTTTTTAAAAAAAATTACTTTATCTCAAAGATCTACTTTTCTACTTCAAAACCTTCTTATTTTATTACATCCGCTTTAAAGCTACGTCATTCTTAAAAACGCCCAATTGTTTTCAAATTAAGTAATAAGATAAGATGCAAATAAGAATTTAATTTTCCTCTCTGCCAGGAAATACGATTTATTAAATAATTTTTGCACACTAAATGTTTGGTTTCCCTTTCATACAATACTCTATTATCAACTTTTTAAAACCTATTATTTTTTTAATTATTTTTATTTTAATTATTTATTTTTTCGTAACGATCTTTCTTAAAAAACTGATTTTTCCGCTATCAATTGTGCTTCGGTTCGTTTCGAAAATAAACGAAATTTAATGTGTACAAAATTTATGCTCAAAAATCGATATTTCCACCTTGCCAAAAAAAAAAAAAACACCATGTTTCTTTCAATCTTTTTTCCACCTCTTTTTTAAAAATAAACTTACTACTTTCATTACCCTTCCAATTCCTTATTTATGAATAATCTATTCCTTATTTATGAATTACTTCTTGAATAAGAGATAACATAATGATGCAGAAAAAAAATAATTTTTTAGTAAATATCTTCTTTTCTAGAAAGACAATTTATTTAATTATATTTTCGCTTTAAATATTTGACTTTCTACTCCCCAAAAATACTTTGCTTTTTTTTTTCATTTCATTCAGAACGCGATTCCTTTTAAAAATGACTGAATGAATTCATGAATGAAAAGCAATTTTCCAAATAAGGAATAAAATATGCCAAATATTTGACTTGCAAAATAAATAAGGAGACAAACGCGAAACATTTTAATTTCGACTCTTCAAATCCTCCGTTATTTTTTCATTATATTTTGTTTTTATTATCATGGATCATTTTTCTTTTTTCTCTTTTTATTTTTTGTTATTTCCATGATGAATCTCTTTTAAAACTCATTTTCTATTCTTCAGACTCTAGATTGTTTCAAAATAATAAAATACGGTAAAAATAAAAATTTGGATGTAAATTTTGTTGTTTGTTTTTGGAAAGAAATATATTTTGTGACACCCATTTGACTTACATTTCTTTTTAAAAAGACCTATAAATATTTTCATCCCATTCATGACTTTCTTTAAAATCTTTTAATAGCGTATATCTTTTAAAATATATCAAATTAAGCTATAAAATGTGAATACATTTTACAGGTATTTCAATCCAAAATTTAAGAATTTATCATTCGATTGAAGATTGTTTGATTTTATGTCATTTGATTAAAAGAAACACATTTTTATTCATTTGAACTATTTTGATGCCCTTTTTAAAATTATTAAACATTTTTATCAACAATTTAAAAATACCTTCTGAAATCTGTTAAAATAGATTTCAATCTTTTAAATAAATTATACTGTCAGTAAAGTTTTAGCTCAAAATTCTACAATCTCTTCTAACCAAGAAGCGAGATCACTTTCAATGTTACTTTTTATAAAACTTTATTAGGGTTGCAGTGACCTAATGATAAATTTTTTGGGTCGGAGGATTGTTAGTTCGAGGCCAGTTATTACTTAAAATTTGTTGTTTATGTGGACGGCGTACTTTAAATTTACCAAAGGCATGTTCTCTCAAAGTCCCCTTGAAATAGCATGAAAGTTTGGACAATGCCCAGCCGGCTCTGTTATCGCTCTCGCCATCTGACCACTGTTCAGTTATATGTGGCTCAGAGGCACTTAGTAGCTAAACAGACGTAGATACTACGAGCAATTGAATTAAGAGGCATCCGCAAGCAAGTCGATTCATTCCCTTCTATTCACATTCAGTCCAAACACTTCAATTTCATTGTTGTCACATTAATACTTTCAATTAAAAAAAATACAAACTTTATGAATTATAAAATATTAAAATAGTATTCACGTCATCAGGTATAATTGATTGGATTCTTATGATTACATTCAATTGGTTATTAGAATACTTATAAACATCGACCGATTGTTTAAATAATATTGCACACAAAAGTGGTTGCCGGATATTCAGGATTCATAACAGATGAATATCTACATTTTAATTCCCAAAATAAACGAAATAACAAATGTATAAAAAATGATTTTTTTAAATCAAATTCTACTTAGGTTAACAAAGAAAATTTTTATTTTAGTCACTCTTTATTAAATAATTACAGTTAATATAAATAAGACAGAGTCACAAATTTAGAATTAAAATAGAAAGCGAATTTCCTGGTAATTTTTCATACTCCTTTCTATACATTATGTTCTAACTCGCAGCCCAAGGGATGCGAATTCAATGCCTTACCACCCAGAATTATCCTCGCTTAACGATTACAATTACTATAAATAATTGACCAAAAAAATTAATGTAGAATTGAATTTTCAGCGTCAATTGTGGATTTAAAGTCGACTGTGGTAACGCAAAATGCGTTATTTTTCTACATAAGTTGGGGTACGCAATACAAATTCGAAATTTCTAATGTTCTATATTTTATATTATTTTAATTCGAAAGTGCTTCAAAATAAATCGGAAAAATCGATTAATTAACTATGATTTTAAATGCATCAAGCATTATGAAAATAAACAGAATCGTTTAAAATAATCGGCCGAAAACATGTTAAGCCTAACCTCATTGGCGTTGAGGGAAAAAAAATTCGTTACTCATTTGGCGAAGGAAAAATGAAGATTTTTGGCGAGAAACTTAATGTTTAATTAATTAATAAAATATTAACGAATTAATATTTGTAAAAACTATATTAACGTCAAATGTCATCCACTACAACTTAAAAAAATTTACTTGAACTTGTTTGGATTAATAAACAGTATTTTGTTAACGACTGAAAATCAATCAATCAATCTATCTATCTATCTATCTATCTATCTATCTATCTATCTATCTATC